>VZZY01022236.1:8349-46073 GCA_013400335.1 Eurystomus gularis
GCCGGCGCTGGAGTGCTGCGCGGCGCTGCTGGGGCTGGACCGGGACGACCTGCGCGGCAGCCTCACCACGCGCGTCATGCTCACCACGGCAGGGGGCGCCAAAGGAACGGTCATCAAGTGAGTCCCGCGCGCCGCCTCTGGCACACGGCGGGGCCTGGGGCCTGGGGCCTGGGGCCTGGGGCCTGGGGCCTGGGGCCTGGGTGGAGGGGGTGAGAGGGAACGCCTGTTGTCCGGTGTCCTGACGCCGCTGAAACGCACTGCCCGGGACCCCCCCCAACCCCGCGCTGTGTTCACGGTCAGTGTGGCCCCGCTGGTGAACCTGGGTCTTGGGGCCCCTGCGTCCTGGCGCGCTGGGCTGGGCTGTGTTCTCAGCGGCGGGGAAGGCGGCCTCGGCCTGCCCCCCGCACCGTCTGCAGGCGTGAGCTGGGTTGCGCTTAGCGTGAGCGCAGCTATCTTAACCTGCTCGCGTAGCGGCCCCCAGAGCACGAGTGCAAAAACACGGCGCTAGACGGGTTAATATTACTAGCAGACTTACCTTGTTGGTCCCTTCAAAGCAGAAGCAACGTGCTATGATTTGTTTTCCACCATGTAGATGTTCCTTTTGAGACGACAGATTTTTAACAGGGGTTCCTTTTTTCCTTTTTTCCTTTTTTCCTTTTTCCTTTTTCCTTTTTCCTTTTTCCTTTTTCCTTTTTCCTTTTTCCTTTTTCCTTTTTCCTTTTTCCTTTTTCCTTTTTCCTTTTTCCTTTTTCCTTTTTCCTTTTTCCTTTTTCCTTTTTTTAACAAGTCAGTCCAAATGCATGTGTTTAGATGCTTGGGCCTGCTTGTTTCATTATTAGGTCACTGGAGTTCTTTAGTTTTTATTTGGAAGAGTGACAGTTGTACAACATCTGACTAAGTGGTCTTTTTTTCAGGAAAAGAACAGCTTTGATTAAGCCACTATCACATTTTATAAAACTTCAGTGAGTATGCTGTGTGGCCAAAGAAAGTAAAGCAGCATGCCTATTAAATCCTTAACATACACAGAAAATTAAGATACACCAAGATATTTACCAGATACATAGTATCAAGGACTGTTAATACTGTGCCTAAAGTATTTAGGGCGTTGGAACCTATGGTTCCATGATTTCAGAAGATACTTGATGCATCTTTCTTGTCATGGGGGCTGCACAGTGCTCCCATGACTGCTGCCTTGTGATACTAGATCAGGGATGCTCTAATTAGAGGGCAGCCTGTCCACCTTTCTCAGTGTTTGGATGATCAGTGTCCCTGTGTTTGCCACATCGAGTTCTTTTGAAATCAAATTTCAGCTTTAATAACACCACCACAAATGGCAGTCCAGAAATGCGCTGCTTCTTGCTGTTGCTGGTAAACAGACATTTAATCTTGACTGCAAAGTTAATATTGTTTCATAGAAACAGGATAAATTTAAGAGAAAGGATGGGTTGTTGTTTGTTTCTTGGTTTTTCCTGTAGCTATTTAGAAAGCATTGCTTTTGAAGTAAATAGCAACCTTAAAAAAAGAGTGAATATCCCTTTCATTTTGACAAGAAGCTATTATCAACCTAACTTCCTAGGCACAGAAGTGTGATTTCTGTCTGTATGCAAATGGAGAAGGAATAATTGCAACAAGCATGTTTGAACATGATACTGATGATAACATTTCTATACCATAGAAATTATGACTCTTGTGAAACTGAGTTTTATGAAAATGATTTCACTACAGTTGCCTTTTGTTTATGGAAAAAATTGTAGCTTCCACCACAGATTTTCTGTTGAGAATGATCCTTTCAGCTCACAAAGCTGTCAGGGATGCTAGCCAAGCTGTGTGCAACTGAGTTGTCTGTCTTAACGTTTGGTTTTTTATGTTGTGTATTTTCTGGAGTTAAAGAAAACACAGCATCAAAAGCTGAATTTGGGCTAAACAATTTTAAGCACATAAAAAGTAATTCTCAATATTTAGGTGAATGCTTCATTCTTTTAATTAGGAAATTAATTAACATTCACTTCGCTCATTGGAAGAATGCACAGGTGCTTCTTACTGGCTTATGGAAACAATGAAATTGTTTTAGTGAATTAGAAACACAACTTCATGCACATTACACCAAAAGTTTAATATATGAAAGCCATAATTAATTATCTGTCTTAATATGTTTTATATAAGTTCTTTGTATACTTTGTGGCTTGAAATGTATTACTATTATTTATATTATGTCTTACAGTATAAAGTATTTCTTACATTCATGCATTTCATAAACCTGTAGACTGAAGCAAAGTTTCAGCTGATTGATTTAACCTTAGTTTGTGGCCAGGTGGCAAGTGTTCATTATTGCATGCTTAGGTTATGTCAGACTTCTGAGGTGAAAAGTTGGTCTTTGAGCGCTTGAGAGTATTGGCTTTTTTAGTCTTCAAGGGATGTGTAATATATTTAACTAGTCAAGGTTTGCAGTGGTCAAGAGCTCATTCTGTGCAAGAAATAATCTTGATTTCTTCCTAATTCTAACCAATAATTATAAATTAAAAGAGAATAGCTGTGGTGGAAATACCGTTAAGTGCCTGCGTCCTGATCTCCAGGGTGAAACTGATCTTCCTGGCTAAAATTTGAGCATCATAAACCATCAGTGACAATCTGTGCTGTTAGAACATAACGATTTTTTCTGGGGGAATGCGTAAGCGCTTCTGAATTAACTCATATTCAGGAGTCTTAAGTTTAGCACGGGTATGGGCTGTTCTTCAGTAATGCATTGTTTCCAAATAGCTGACCTTTGAGTTGCATTTCTGGATGGAGCAAAGAAGTAGACTTCTTGGTGGTCTGCTTGTTTCTCTATTTTGAAAGAAGAATATTTTCTGTATTTGTTCAAGAGTTAGAACTTCATAGTGACTACCATGGAAAACGTTATAATGCAGGGACAAATGGTAAGTAATGACTGGGAGGGGTTACTCTGCCTTCACTTAAAAGCTCAAGATCTAGATCTCTTCATAATATATTCAAAAGTACATTTCTGAAAAGTGAGTATAAATTCCTTCTCTCCACACTAGTTATTAGAAACTGGGGACTCTGATTCGCTATCATCTTGCTGCCTTATGAACTGGTATGGAAAGTTACAAATAATTCTTCTTTGTAACAACCTTTAGGTGTAGGACGCCATGTGTCTTGTGGGACCAAGTGTCTCCAATAGCCAGTATTTTCTAAACTTTACTATTCAGTCCTTTCCAAACCATGTCTAAATAGACAGCAAGTTCTTTGATAAATTTATCCAGGATAACCTTTATCAATATGCGTAATAGTAGAGAATTATGTATTGTACAGTACAGGTGGTGCTCACATTAACACATTATAGTATGAGAATTGCAGGTTTTCAAAGTTAGTAACATTTCTTTACTTAATTGAGCTTGTGATCCACTATACCTGCTGATCTTCCTGTGTTGGCTTACTGCTTACCTGGTTATTCTGCATCTTGCATTTGTATTTTTGAATTCTTCTAAGTGTACCACCACACGCTTTACCAAAATCTAGTGGATTTTTAGATGGTAGCTTTGATTTGTGAAAATTATTTTGTATGCTAATCTTGCTGCCGGTATTTTCTGTTTTCTTAGTTCAGTATTATCAGACTGTTTTTTGAAAATACCCTCACTTTCGTCTTCCTTTTAAGTGAAAGTGTTAACTAGAAGCAGAAGGGGTTTGAACAAATCACATCCATGTTGGGATTCCGATGGCACCCAACTGTAAATGCTCTCAGTGATCAGTTGTGGCTGTTGTACATGTAACATAAAGCTAACGCCTGTCTGTGTAGCTTCCCTTTGAGAATGTTTGTTGGGACGTATCAAGCACTAAAGCAAAGGTGTATCGTAACATATTGCTTCCCTTTCGCCACATCTCAAGTGCTCCTCTCAAGGAAGGTTTCTTAAGCAAAAATACAATTTTTGTTACAGCTTCAAATTGCTTTGGATTAAGACTGTAAAGATTTTCTGTTCAGCATATTTATCCTGATAAGCCTGGGGCGTTGTTGGCAGTGTACTGTTTCAGAAATATGCAAACACAAGGAGCTATGTTTTTGTGCTAGCAGATCTTATTTTTCCCCAGTGTTTTACTTTGCGGATGGCAAAAAGGAATTCACAGGACGCCTTCCACCATCTCCAAGGATTAGTGCGTTAAGCCTCTTTTTCTCGCCTTTTCTAAACTTGTGCAGCTAAAAGCAAACATACACTAATAAATACACTAATATCTTCTTGTGTGGCTTACTGCATGTACAAGGAAAGTGGATTGGACTGTTTTAGGTATTTATTAAATAATCGCCAGGCTTTTCTATGTTAGCATAGTTTAGAAACTATTTGATCGCTATCAGTATTAGAGGTTTGACAAGTACCTTGTTTTATTTTGTTCCAGCAGCCCAAAGAGCTACTCATTTCTCTCTCTGTTTCTTAGGGACCTTTTGTGTGCAAGTAGATCATGTGAGTCCTAATAGGTCACAGTGGATAAATAGCTCAGCTGAAATCACTGTGCTCAGAGTATAACAAAGGCTTTGTTCTGCTGGGCACAATGGAGCCAGCAAGGAACAGTAGGAGGGTGATGCTAAGTGCTCTCTCTGAATTTTATTAAATAATCATGTGCAGTGGACTGCCAGGGAGACTTGACGGCTGCACTACGTTTATCTGCCCTTGTTAGTCTCCCCAAAAGAACATAATGATCACCTTTTTGGCTGATGTTTCTGTCATCTGCGCAGAAGTAATGTGTTAGTATGCAAAATCTAGTACACCTCTTAGACTGTAAACGCGCTGTACTACTCTCTTACTCAGTTTCTCCCTTTCCAAGACTACTTTCACAGAGGACTCTGTCATCATAAAGCAAGTTATATTAGTATGAAAAATTTAACTTACATCATTCCAGATCCTCCAGCTTCTTTTGGAATACATTTGACCAAAATGCCTGGGTTTTTTTTTTTCTGCTGGAACTGAAGCATCTGTTGGAAAAATGTGTTTTGTTTTGTTTTTTTTAAATATTTTCTACAGTTTTTGGAACTTCAACTTCTCTCAAATTACAAATGTGCCGCTTATACTCTCCTAATTACATAGGCCTTTCAGTGGGTAGGCTTATTTCATCCAGGCCATTTTATCTGTGAAGCAGTAACCGTATTGGATGATGGTAGCTGATGGATATTGCTTCATCTGCTTGCTCTCTCCAAGTTTTCTGTCAACCGTGAACAACTTGCACATATTTTAATTGCAGTTTTTAATTTGTTCTGGGAAATGTTTGGGGAATGCAGGGAATCGTCCACAGGATAGCTCCAGCCCATGCAAGTGCATTGGCCTAGACCTCAGACTCTGCACAGCACTGGAAACCTTGCTGAAGAAATCGGTATGCAGACCAAACAAGGGCTTTTGTTGCAGCCTTACCAAACAGCTTCAAAAGTGGAAAAACTTCTTCCCTGCTCCTTACAAGTAGCCAATGGATGGAGGAGAGAGGAGAAGGTGAAATGGAGGATGGAAGAGATATCTTTTCCTGTTAAGACAAGAAACAGGAGGTGGAAAGAGATTCCTTTGTCAGTCAGCAGACGAGAGGAAAGGAGGAGCCGAGTGAGTTCATGAGAAGGAAGTTACTCATTCTGAATGTCAGTTCTGTAACAGGGCTCTTCCGTATCTACTGGCTCAGTGCAATTTCAGCATTATTTTGTGATTCTGTACTTTCAGCTGTGCAAAAAGCATTGCAAGGCTACATTTTCTTTTCATAGGTTCCTGCTGCATACTGTGAAATTTAAAAGAACAGTAGGGTTTTGTGCAGTCTCTAGAATTCTACTTAATACTGGCAGAACTTGTCATATTTTAAGAATGGGGCCATATTATAAATACGTGCTCTAGAAGTATGAATCTTTGCCATGCTGTATTAAAAAAAAAATTAAAAGCATAAATGATTTTAGTGTATTGTATTATGTAATAGGCCTGCAGCTGTCATGGGAATTAGTATTCTGATCTCTTAAAGGTATCAGAATGGAATGTAAAGGTACCTTCCTTCTATTTATAGGATAAGATTTCTGTCAGCACTTGTTACCTTAAGGTAAGTCAGGAGATACTTAGTGGAAGACAAGATTGTGTGTTAAAGCTAATTACTATCTAATGTAATGTAGCTGCAGGTGTCCTTAGTGAACAGTTTCTGGTTCCCTGACTTACCAATCACAATAGAAAGTGATCTCCATCAGTCTCACGTTTCTGCATCAGAACTATCATCCTTGAAAAAATACAGAAGTAAAAAACTTGAGTTAGTGTAGTGCTTGGGAATCTTGGAAAGTGAAGGAAATGATGCAATATGGTAAGCTGTGTAGTGTTAGGTTTTTGTCTTCTGACCTGCCAGTTCTTTGTACTTCTCTGCACGGAAAACTGCCTGAAGAGGGCGATAGGGCAGCTCTGCAGCGGGGACATCTGGAACCTTGGACATAGGCTTACTTAAAGAGTTCAGATAAGAGGTATTTTTTAAACGCAGATTTGCTGCATGCTGGAGAAGTTCCATAAATGAAAAGTTACAAATTACTGCCTTAGCTGGACAGTCTGTCCTTTGATTATTACTAATTGCTATTGTAGTGCTGGTGGTCCAAGGATATGTATAAGAGGCAAGGTATATGGAGAGAAGTAATATAGGGAGTTATGTGGGGAGAAGTGATTTATGTTATTAAGCCAACTGATTGAGATATTTAGAAAAAGCATTAGAGCATTTGGCATACAGACATCATCCTGTTACTCTTCATGCCATAGAGGCTTGGTGTGATAAAAATCTTGACACTATTTCTCCCTATTCCTCCTTGCAGATTTTGTCCCTTTGGTTAGCAAAGGCTCTCTCCCTAACAATTTGATTTACCTTTAACATTGGATGTATCTGTATGTCACGATAGTGTTGCACGAAGCCTGTGCGTACCCTTAGTTGTTCTAAATTGTAGGCCTTCTTTCCATGCATGAAATTTTGATAATGTCTGGTCTAGGAGCTATCAGTATTTTGGTTTATTTTTTTCCCTTTATATTTTTTTTTATTGGCACGTAAAAATTCTTTGGAGTTTTGATCTTTGACAGTCTGATTCTGTTCTGGTCTGATTCTGTTCATATTGGTGGGACTTTAGCTTTTGAATTCTGTGGCAACATGATTAGATCTAAGTGCAATTTGCAATCATATCATAAAGCCAAATGTTCATTTTTCATAATTCTCTCATCTTGTTTCTTAAACACTTCCTTGAGGCTATATTCTTAAATGATTTGTCTTTTTCTGGAAACTTCTACAGGTGCTTCCTGAGCCGCATGCAGTGTAACTTTAGTTCTGAGGCTCTTACCCATTAATCTGAAACCTTCTTGTAGAATGTCTTCATCCAGGAAATGAGGTGGTTAAATGTGCTTGAAATACGTGCCTTCTAAGCATGTCACTGTCATATTGACCTTATGAAATACCTTATACATACATTATTATATGTATAGCTAAATATATAGTTATATTTGCCAGATATTCCCACAGCTTTGTCATGCATTTTGTAGGCTTTGAAGTTGTGACTCGTGGGGTGTTGTGGTGGTGGCAGTGTTGTTTTAACTGCTAAACCAGAATATATACTTGGAATAAATAGTCATAATGCAGAATAAAGGTTTATAAATGAAGAGAGGAGAATAAATTCTCATGTCTTAAAAGGCCCCTTCTTCGTTTAATAAGAATCCTTATTTCGGAATTGCATCTAACTTTCACCATGAGAACACACTCCCTTGTCTGTGTTTTTTCACATGTGTTACTGATTCACTTACAGCCTTATAACCTTCATTATAGCCCTTGTGAAAGCACAGGGACAAAGATGTTAAAGCAAAACTGAACTATAGTTTTTATTGTAATGAGACAGCTCATAATAGTTGATTTTTATTTTTTTTTTTTTGTAACTGGCAATACATTTATTCTAAATATCTTTATATGGGTATTATCAATATAATTTCTATTATCTAATATACACGTGTGAAAACATCTGCATCTCACTTCTATGAGGATAGTGATTATTATTTCTTTTTACAGACAGGATAGTTAGTCTAACTTGGCAAGATTGTTTCCTATTTGGGCCTATAGCTCAGGGTTTTTTTGTGTCCTAACTGACAATAATTGGAAAGGCTCTTTTTAAGTTTAGGGTCTAATCTCAGTATTTCAGAGTAAGGAATTCTGAAAATAAGATCTGTATTTTTGGTTTTTTAGGGTACCCTTGAAAGTGGAACAAGCGAACAATGCTCGTGATGCCTTGGCTAAAACTGTATATAGTCATCTGTTTGACCATGTAGTAAACAGGGTAAACCAATGTTTCCCATTTGAAACTTCTTCTTTCTTCATTGGAGTTCTAGATATAGCTGGGTTTGGTAAGTATACTTTAACAAATAAGTTATTTTCTAGTTATCTGTTATTGCCGCCAAAGATTCAATGGTAAATTGTGTAATGGGAAGTGGGAGTGTTTTCTTTTTGGTGGTGGTGGATGGGATGGGTTATAAAGGGTTAAGAAGATATCAAGAGATAAAGCCTCCTTTTTCTGAGATGTGGGAACACAGATGAGGTCTAGACCTTCTGATGGCCTAATAACACTTACTAGCATTAGTGTGAAACTAAGCATCTTTGTAGTGGTTTCAGATTCCTATAGTGTCTACATAGACACAGCTTTTGATGGACTAAAAATTTGGAATTAAATCCTACTTTGGCCACCCAGTAAAATTAGGAAAGATACTGCATGCGCATACTGTTTTCCCATTCAGTCCTGAGAAGATCGCTGCATGCTGACAGGCAAACTGAAGTCTCTGAATTAAGATGCTGTTTCCTGGAGGATGGATAGTTCTGTTACAGAGTTGATCTTTGGGCTCCTGGTTGCTCCTGGGAAGTAGTGGGTGTTGATGGTTCCTGTAAAGCTTTTGTCCTGTTTGGCTGACTGAGATTCAGAATAGGGCACGTTTTCTGATGTGCTCTAGTCCTGCTAAGGTGGTCCAAGAACAGTGAAAAAGGGAACCTTTGGTTTCCAGGTCTTTAGAGCTATGATAACCTGTGCCAGTCTGTTGTAATATGGATGCACGAGAATATATTGGTGCAGTTTTACTGTATGGTAGTATCTTGCTTTGGTTTGGTCCAGACATACTGTCTGGTATTTGTCTTAGAAATATGTCCTCCTGCGGATTTTTTTTTATATATTTATTATGTGCAATTTGAAAATCTGTAAAAGCTTTCATTTTACTGAAAGAAACAGGTATGGATCTGAACAAATCCTTAAATATTAGCACTGTGATGCTTCTCATATTTAGTATGTAATATAAATTCTTGGAACACTGGTTTATCATAAAGTTTGAACTTCTGTTTTTCAGAATACTTTGAACACAACAGTTTTGAACAATTCTGTATTAACTACTGTAATGAAAAACTGCAGCAGTTTTTTAATGAAAGGATTCTGAAAGAGGTATGTTATATTTAATGTCATATTTGAGGATTTCTTTCTTTTTTTTATAGTAAAGAGATACTTAAAATAGCACTCCTTTCCATAAGATTGCACATTATGCTTAGATTTTAAAAATTCGGTTGACAAACTATTTTCCTAATGTGTGACATCTAATTGTGCCGGAAAATAATATAACTTTTTGAAAACCAACAATCTTTTTTTCTTCTTTGTTTTTAAACTTCATTAAAATGAGATGTGCAGATACTGGATAATATCTCATACCTAATGGGGCTATCAAATTGCACGGGCTTATAATTAAGGAGGTGAAGTTGGAATGTATTAAGTGGTGGAAGGAAACTCTACAATGTGTGTTGATTCACGCTGTATTTAAAACTATCTTCATGTCTGTTTAAAACAAAAAAAATTTTGGTGGGGAAAAAAACATATGGTGGGTGGTGTTTTCTTTTTTCAATTACTCTTTCTTTTTTTTTTTTTTTTTCTTCTTTCTTTGTAGGAACAAGAACTTTACCAAAAAGAAGGCCTGGGGGTTAACGAAGTGCGCTATGTAGATAATCAGGACTGTATAGGTATGTACTTCTTGAAATGTCAAGCTATTTGTTAGTGTCATGGAGAAAAAAAGCTTCAAGCAGAAGAGGCAAAATACGCAGAGCAGTAGTAATTTTATGCTTTTAATGGCTGTTGCAACCTTGTGAATTCTTCATTCTGTATAACATTACAGTTCTGGTTGGTAATAGAGGAATGCTTCCCTACAGTGTGTGCTAACTGCAGCTGGGACTTGTGAGTTTCTTGTGTATTTTCCTAGAAATCTAATTAGAACTCCTAAATAGGGAAAATAAAGTGAAGAAGGGTGTAAAGGTGTTTGGGGAAAAACAAATCAGCACTGGCCAGGGCAGACCTCGAGTACAGCGTTCAGTTTTGGTCTCCACTATACAAAAAAGGTGCAGACGGGCTGGAGAGTGCCCAGAGAAGGGCCTTGAGGATCATCGGGGACTGGAAGACCTGCCGTATGAAGAAAGGCTGAGAAAAATGGCTATGTTCAGCCTTGAGAAGAGAAGGCTTAGGGGAGATCGTATTGCAATGTACCAGTACTTGAAGGGTGGCTACTAAGGGGAAGGAGACTCCCTTTTTACGAAGAGTTACATGGAAAATACAAGGAATAATAGCTGCAAGATGCTCTTGGGGAACTTGTGAATGGAGTCTAGAAGAAAGTTCTTCACAATGAGAACGATTAAAGGTTGGAATAGTCTCCCAAGGGAAGTGGTGGATTTGCCTACATTAGACAGTTTCAAGACTCATCTTGACAGGGTGCTGGCCCATCTCACTTAAACTATACTTAAGGTTGGGCTAGATGATCCTTGAGGTCCCTTCTGACCTGACATTCTATGATTCATTCCATGAATTAAAAAAAAGAATCCCATTCCCCCCCCACCTTTTTTGACCCAATGAGCAAAGAAGCAAAATGAATTATAGGCAACAGGCTGAAGATGTTACTGCTGCTTTTGGGTTTCCACAGGCTGATGTACCAGAGGGTTTAAGATGTTGGTTTTTTTCCTCTGCTTTCAACTTGTGTTCTCCAGTTGGTCAAATTTGAAAAAAAAGTTCATATTTCTTTTGCATTTACTGTAATTTGCTTATGGCAACTAGTGAGTCCTGGCTGAGCAGCAGATTCAGTGTGACAGAATTCAACATCTGCTGCAAAACATCTGTTTCTGCTGAAGTTTTCACTTTTTCAGATAGTACTATACAGTCAATATCTCTGACTTAACTAAAGGCTTGTCAAGCAAACCTAGTCCTCTTGTGAAAAAGCAACAGAAAGGTATTTGGAGGAGGGAACAAAATCACAGCCACACAAAATAAGTTATTTCTATGAATACAAATCCTATCTCTTCTAGTGATTTAATAATGTGTATATGAGCCTGAGCCCATTTACAAAAAATGTTGTTAATAGATTGGAGACTGTCATGTTTCTATAAAAAGGATTGCTTTCCCCCACAGTGCATTTTTTTGAAACATATCACAGAATCGCAGAATTATATAAATAAATATCTCAGGATCAAAAGGAGTTCCCTGGTGTCTGTTGGAAGAAAAGGTCTGTCTGACTCATAGTGGGAAAATGGGTCAGGTTGTAGAGATTGTTGCCAAGTTGTTGCCTTTTCCTGCCATAGAAAAGGTTTGGACAGCTTACCTGAGAGTACAAGCAGCAGTCCCTCAGCCATGACCCTTAGTATTCCAACCAACATATGACACCCCACCCCAGATTTGATACATTTCTTCATTGTGTGAGTTATTCTTATATAAGTTAATAAATTATAGCTTAGGTAAATCATAGCATGTATGCCTTTTTTTCTCTCCTTGCATAGTCAGGAGAAAAGGATTTTCTACTGCCTTTTGAAATGAATGAGAAAATGTTGGTTTCTGTCAAAATATGATTTTATTTAAGGTGTTGGACCAGGCTGGTGACAGCAGTGAACATGTAGAAATATTAACTGTCACAAAAGAGAAGGATGTTATGTTGACACAGACAATTTTTTAACACTATGGAAGAATCTTAGAAACAGTCATTAGTATGTTACAGTGTTTTAATGGAATGGTAGTCATCTCTGGAGCTAAATTAGCTTGTTCCTATCTTATAAGCGTAAATTCTTTGCATCAGAACTGTCTTTGCTTTATATGTAGCCACAAACTCTTTACAGACTGTGGTAAGAGCTCATGGGCATTGCTGCAGTACAAGCATTAGTTATTTCTTCCTTTTGACAGAAAAAAAAAAAAAGTAGGTAGTAAAAATTCCTCTTACAAGAACAGTTTTGTAGATAATACAGAAAAGTTTTAAAAGCTGCAAAATTCTTGTGCCTAATAGTTCCAAGAGCATGAATTTCAAGTCTGATCTGCCTTTCTTAAAACCAAATGCGTTTCATTTTTCTTCCTGGATGCTGTTGTGAATGGAAGTATATGCCTTTTCATACTTTTGGTTTTGACATGTGGTGAAATGGGGATGAAAAGCTTAAAGAAATCCCCAACAATGTTAAGTAGTTATCCCATAAAGATCTGTGGTCATACCACAGGAACATTTAGGCACCTTTTGAGAATTAGATGATTAAGTTCTACTTGAGACCCAGAGTAAAAATCAAAGAGTCCATGTTTGATTCAGATCTTTGTTCCTTAGAATTAGAACTTGGTATGTATAGGATATTGATTAAATAAAAGATTCAGGTATGTGTAATGATTTGCAATGGCTCTTTGTGTTAATAGCTTTCCCTAGATACCTTTACACAGAGTCGGATCAGTAGCATTTTAAACTTTTAATATTTAGTTCTGATATGAGTTTATATAGTCAATTTTTGTAAATATGTTTTGTTCTATTAATAGATTTGATCGAAGCAAAATTAATAGGTGTACTGGATATTTTGGATGAAGAAAACCGTCTTCCCCAACCAAGTGACCAGCATTTTACTTCAGTTGTGCACCAAAAACACAAGGACCATTTCAGGCTCTCCGTAGGTTTATTTTTGATGCCTGTCTTGTTTTAATAAAACAGTTCTTGGAACACTTGATATAGTAACACTTCAATTTAATGAAAATCTTTCCTAAGCAATCTCATACCACACCAGTCTGTGCAACCCATATTCTTTTGTTAAGGACAAGTTTGGTTATTAGGTTTGTTGAAAAGTTCACTGAAGGCTTAAGTCCTCTAGCAATTCTAATATCCTGCTGAAACCAAAGTCATATTCTTCACTGGCATTTGACGTTTGTAAACATAGACTGCAGGAAAAGGAAATAAAAACACATTTTAATTTAGATTATTTCATATCAGATGAGCTATTTTGTCATTCTTTTCAAAAATTGCTTGCTTTGGAGAATATTTGACTCATATGGAGTGTATAGCTAGTACTTCAGAGGTGAAAATAGGAAACACACAAGGAAAACCTTTTTGTTGTTAATTATTTTAACATATAACACTGTGGAATATTAATGCGAATTATTGCACTTTATGTACATGACTTCTGTTGAAATGCAGGAAAAAAAAAAGTTCCCTGCTGAATAATTGCAAGCAAAGGGAGCCAAATAAAACTGTCATCCATTTACCTTTTGTTAAATTTCCACTTAATCTAACTGGATTGCTCTGCAATGAAACTTTTTGTTGGTATGTGTATGATCAATTAGGTGGTTGTCTTTTAAAATACACTGTCTAAAAACACCTTTCAAGCTTCTGTCTAATCCCATTCATATGACAAGGCTATTCATCAGCTGTGGAATGGTATAGAAATTGTTGGTTAAAGGCAGAAAGAAAATTAACTAGCTGGTGTTAGCAATCCTGGTGACTTCATTTTGAATGTGGGGTATCTAAGGGTGTGAAAGAAATGGAAATGGGTTTTTGGAATATCTTGTTTTGAATAGGAACGATGTAGTGGTCATCACAATTGTACTGCAGGAAATGTCATTTTTAACATGTAGTGCTCCTGGCAGAATCATGGTGATATTTTAAGAATAATTTTTTTCTCTCTCACGATTGCAATTTTTCTTTTTAATTCAACTTTTTTATTCCAGATTCCTAGGAAGTCTAAATTGGCTGTTCACAGAAATATCAGAGATGATGAAGGCTTTATTATCCGACATTTTGCAGGAGCAGTATGCTATGAGACGGTAATTTTACGCAACACTATTTTTGCTAACGTTTTGTAGTACTTTTTATGAGTTTAGGATAAACAGCTGATCCATAATGCTTCATTGTTCTGGTCTGTACATCCAGTGTGTAAGAGGGAAGCTACTTGTCATTTAAAAATGCATAGTTTAAGGGTTTGTCCTTATTTGCTTCAAAATACTCCAAGAATGATAAAGATTGTTGTCCTTTTTTGAAGTAGACACATTTTGGAGGTCATTTTACAAATAAGAAAATTGAAGTCTGTGTTACCTACCTGAATTTTCTGAGTTCACTCAGTGAGTCAATATCAAAATAATAAATAAAATGGAAACACGTTTGTTCCAAGTGCTCTATATTCAACTGTGTGTCTCACTGTGATATGTTAATAATATCTTAGAGTGTTTTCAGGAAGAGAGGAGCCAGGAGCACATAAGCTCTGCTGCCAGAGCTAATCAGATATAAAGTAGTTTTGGTCCAGAAGCTATGCTAATGTGCTTGACTTAATTTATCCCCTTCCTCAGAGGGACTTCCTTAGCTTGGGCCTTGAAACTTTTGGGCTGTGGTTGCCTTGTACCTCACCTGTTATTTCTCTTTCTCACTGCACTTGTGGCAGTTCTCACAACCTGATTTGTGGTAAGGATGCTTATCTGGCTGTATTCATATTCCAGTCTTGTATTTTCATAGTCCAAGGGAATTTTGGAATTTAAATAATAAATACTACTAAAGTAACCATTTTTCATTTCATTTTCCAAATTGTGTAGATGCACCAGTTAATGTTTGCATGTTAACTCCCATTTCACAATAGATCTTAAATGATATTGCAAACAGTGAAGAATTAAGCATCTAAGAACTCCCATGTGATGATGTGCCGAGTGCTGGAAATAGAAACAAGGAGGATAATCACTGGCAAAAACACCAGCGATCTCTTAAAAGGCACTAAACCTTACCTTGGGTTTCATGATTCCAACGACATCAACAAGATATTTAAGAATATATTTTCTCTCTGTCATTAGTGTTTTGTGCGTCCTGTTGAAAAGTTGTTTGAAATAATGTATGAGTATTTACCCCACATACGCTTGCTGATTTTGGAATTAAGTATTTAACTTTTTCTTCAATTTTTTTTAAGACTGAAGTAACTGGAGCAGTGAAACAAATGTTTTTCTTTTTCTTGCATTGTCTTTTCAGATGCAATTTGTGGAAAAAAACAATGATGCTTTGCACATGTCCCTTGAATCTCTTATATGTGAATCCAAGGACAAGTTTGTCCGACAGCTCTTTGAATCTAACACTAACAACAACAAGGATTCCAAACAAAAAGCTGGGAAACTTAGTTTCATCAGTGTGGGAAACAAATTCAAGGTAACAAAATATAGTAAAGAAGCTTATCTTCTTGTAATATATGCCACTTTTAAGTTACCTGAAATAAGTAGAACCTGAGGTTGGGAGAACTAGTGGTAACTTAAGATTCAGACAAAGAAAATTTTGTCAAATAGGTGGGGTTTTCCTACTGAATTATAAGAAACCAGTATATCCAAGCTGCGTGCTATGCATTTCTGTCAAAAAAGTATTTCTTAGTAGTCCTTACAGCGATTATACAGTAATTTTGTCAGAATTTTGACAAGCCACATAGAAATCTTTATTCAAATAATAATGTTTAAAATCTTGAGATCTAAATTTGGATCTGGTGACTTTAAGTCAACATGACAAAAATTCAGACAAATGTGACAAAGGTGTTCTTCCTTCATATCTTAATTGTGCATTCTAGAAGATTTATCAATTGGTTAGTTTGCCATTCTCAAAATCCAATACCTAACCACTGTTTTTCTTCTTCTGAAATATAAGGATAGTCATGGCTTTCACAGAAAGATGTTCGTTGTGCTGAATGTTTCCTTTCTCAATACCTGAATCTGATGCTTCTCCTCGTTTTCTCCTTTCTTCTGCTTGATGTAAAGCTGACCTTCAAACCTTGTCTTCTCCAAATGTTTTCTGCGTCCTTTTCTCATTCAGCAATTTTATTTTAGCTGGACTATTCCAGCTCAGGATGGCTAGAAAGAGAACTATAGGGGAATTAAGAGATGAAAAGCAGGCACAACCATGGGCTGCAGGTAAATTTTTCAATCTCATGGATTTACTGTTGGTAGAGCTGCTGCAATTTCAGCAAGAGCTCCTCTCAGTGCATCTGGGCCAGATCCAATGAAGGATTTGTATGCCTTCAAGTCCAGTGCTGCAACATTTTTGGTATGCTACCTTACCCAGGGCATCTAAAACCCCACTTCATGTTCCTAGCTGGACTTCTTACACAGTCCCTGAGGAAAGCAAGTATCTTAGACAATCCAAAAACCTTGTGGAGTGGGGCAGTGCCAATAGCAGAAGAGCATTTTTGTTCCATGTCAAGGTTAAATGCTGAATCAGGACTGCGAGATAAATTCCTTCTTGCATAATTGTACCTTGTGGCTGGTGTTCAGAACTGTTCTACAAAAACGCAGGGGCTGAAGAACAGGAAAGATACGGTAGCAGCACTTGCTTTTTATGTAGCAACAGTGTAGACCTGCTTCATATCTATACTGTATCCAGTGTTTTATCTCTACTGTATTTCCTGTAGTACCAAGTTACTCACCAGTCTGACAAAGAGTATTCTCCTTATACCCTTCTGGAGCTGGGTTATGTAGCCAGAAATAAAACTATAATGGGGCCAGGAAGAGTAGGAGACAGAGTGTAACTTCTAAGGTAGTGGTTTTGGTGTTTAACTGGGAATTGGGCAGCCTGTTCTCTTGAGGTTTGCTCTGATGATTGTTTCCTCCTCCTTCTTATTATATAGTGGTTGTAAAATTAAACTGTAGCAATTGGTTCAATATGAAATGCATGATCAGAAGGCAGACTGAAAAATGGAATTACATGCAGATAAGTCATCTCCTGAGCCAACCCTGCAACCACAAGTCTGTTGCAGGTGAGGCTAAGATCAAAATGAAACCAACTGTGGGATCTTTGAGATAGTTTCCACTTTCTTCTGGGTTTTCAATTCATCTTGAATTTAGCACCCCAATCCATTAGATGGGGACATGGGAATGATACCATTGTCCAAGGGGGGCTTAAGTAAAAAAGGAGGCATTTTTAAAGTTAGACAGCAATTGAGTGGGGAACTTTTTGGATTGCCTTTTGGACTTTGGTGTTCACCTCTACAACTAGAATGTGACTGAAGTCCTCTTTGGATCTGGCCCATCAATCTAGAATTCTTTCAGTGTTTCAAGTTTCATGGCATTTTGAATGTATGTGTTACTTCCAGTAATTCATTTAGTGTTACCTTCCCAGACACAACATGTGCTGCTGATGAACACTAATAGCCTTGAAAATTTCACTTCAGATGACATCAAAATAAGTTCTATTATCTTAGCAATTTCATCTCTGAGAATAAGAATTCTTAATGCATTATTTTGTCAGTATCAAAATCTTCAAATTATATCAGTTATTAGATGATGTTGCAGGGACTTCTGTTTATGAAATCCTTCTCACATCCCTTCCTTATAACTAATTAAAATTAATTATCATAAATTAGTTGAGGAAATAATGATTAGTTAGTTCATCAGATCTACTCAAGAATGTTTAGGATTATTCTACTTTACTACGGCAATTATGGGTTAAATCATGATAATTCAAAGAGCAGTAGTTTTAGCAATGTTTTGTTCATATGATCATTTAATTAGCAAAATTTACCTGAGAATGGCTCTGGCTTGTTTCTTGTCAAATCACAGAGTATAAGGAAGGGGTATTTTTCTTCTAGCAGAAATGTATTTTGTTGATGGAAATTAGGCTGTCCCTTCCAAAATTAAGTGTTCCTAACTTAAGGAAACATAAAGATTATATTCAAGTAGAAATACAAAGAGTATGTGCAAGTGAGAACTGAGCAGGAGGTTATTAGTGTTTGTCATGCCTCTTGTGGCACTCCTCTCTTTCTAACCATGTCCATGAGAAGTTAAAGAAACCAAACCAAACCCAAACCAATTTTCTCCACTGGAAGGACGACTTGCAGCTGTGGGTAATGCATGTTGGCCATACAAACCTGGTTTCTTGGATTCAGGGTAACTGAAAGATCTGGTTAAAAAAAAATAAAAAAATCAAAAGTCAGATCTTTTCAATTTTGGTTCCAGTACAGAAAATGGAGAATGTGTAAGGACATAGAGAATTTTGTCTTACTTCGGTCTGTATACTTAAAACTTCCTAGTAATCTCGAAAGGCTGGCACAGCAGTAGTCTATCTGGTAAGACTGCAAAGTAAATGTATAGCTGTTTTCCTGATATGGTTCTGGAATATTTTAAGTCCCTCCCAATTACATTCAGTAGCAACTGTAATTCATTTTCCCTGATAGCCTTAACTCCCTGGTGATCCTGCAGGCTTGTCCCCACAGGGGGCAAATAATCGTAGAATCATTAAAATTGGAAATCATAGGTCTGGGGTAATTTCTCATCACAGTATGTTTAAATCCAGCCTCAGTAAATGTGATTTTAAAATTACAGTCTATTGTCATCAACAGAGAATTAAAAATTTGGAAGTTTGGAATTAATTTTATTTTCCTAAATGAGCTTGCACTTTTTTGATAACTATTTTGTAGTTATCACATGTCCATACAGTGTTGTCATACAGTGAAACACAACCAATTTCCTCAGGACCATTCATGCATACTTGCATGATTTTGTTTGTTAAAATCTGTGAATGTTTGATTTTTCAGTTCTGCCTGATTTACTAACAACGAACATGCATGTGGTAATGCTGTACCCCTATTCTGTGTGTATATTTCTGTAGTTGTCATGGTAAGACTCCTGAAGTATCTGTTTTCTTTTACAGACTCAGTTAAATTTGCTTCTTGAGAAGCTTCACAGTACTGTAAGTATATACATAGATGCAGGTTCATAATTTTCTGACAAAAGTCATAATTGATTATCTCAACAGTATGGCTTACAATAAATGTTATAAGTAATTGCTTTAGAGCTTGCAGTTATATGGCGCTTTTGAAACATCTTGCTGTGCAGGTGATAATTACTGAGTTTCTTAAAAAAACCCACCTTTAAAAAATTGCTGAAGAACTTAAAGTTACCCAGTTGGAGTAATCAATATGAAATCTGTTTGGGCTACCATCTCCTTTTTTGTATCTTTCACTTCCTTCCATTTACTGCTTATCATTGATGACGATTTTGTGGAAGATTTACAGATGTTATTTAGAAGTAAGACAGTTGATAATTTATTATTAGTTACTGGTTTTGGATCGCATAAAACAATTAAAAAGAAAATGTTTCATTTCACTGTTGTGATAGGCTGGGAATGCACAGGTGGTCAAGGAACCAGATTCCTGTAATGAGGTTTTGCTAATTTAGCTGATGTAACCTGATAGTTTGTGGAATCATCCTTGTAGTTCAACACAGACATATTTTTTAGAACTTGGAGTTGTAGGAGCACATTCTTGTTTCTTGTGACTGCGTGTTCTTACTAACTCTAAATACGGGGTTACGCTCTGTCAAGAAAAGAAAAAGGGAGGAAAACATTGGAAACAAATGGGATGGGTGGCAGACTGTAGCCAACAATAAGATTTTACTGTACTCACAAGCCTGGCCTGAAAGAAAGAGGATCTTTTTCACACAGAGCAACTGAGAACCCAGTCCAGGGAAAAAGTATGTGGCCGGGCTTGCTGCACTCTGAGTTTAGCTAACCCATGACTGAGGATGTATTGTTAATACAGAGCTCCCTTGGCAGGCGCTCTCTCGCTCTCAGCTAAGAGATGAAATAAGAGAGGAGACACTACAAACCAGGAGTAGTACTAGGTTTTCTCAGTCGCCATTTTGTTTCAGTACATAAGGGAGGTTATCATTCATAGCTGCTTGTTACAAGAAAATACGAATAATTGGATGGTGTTTTTCAGAAATGTCATCATTAATGAATATTAAATGATCAAAATAGTAGAGATAGCACACGTGGTAATAAGAGAGGAGCAGAGTAGAACAACATGGTAGAAGGGAGAGTGAAGCCATGAGCCAAAAGAAATGGTAAGAAGTAAAAGTTAGAAGAAAGGAAGGTCATTTGGCCTGTTTCCAATGTCATGAGGCTGGTAACATGTTCACTGATAGGAACTCTGGAGGCCTGGAGCATTTAGATTGTGTGACTGTAGAAGGTGGTGAGGGTAGTAGACTGCTAAATCATAATTAGATTGTACTAATGTCAAGAAGAACATTTGAGTGAAAACTCAAAAGCTGAGGATCCAGTTAATAGCTTGAGCAGTGAGATCGGTTACATCAAGACCAAGGCTAGAGAGCAAAACTGATATGTGAAAGAAAAAGGCTGTCAACATTTCTCTTCCAGGATACTACTATTTTGTATTTTTTTTTCTCACCATAATGCTTAAATGATTAACGGTTATTTCAGAAGGTTTAAAAATGTGTAGATTCTGCTAACTTCTTGTTTTGGTAATAGGGATCTAGCTTTATTCGCTGTATTAAACCTAATTTAAAGATGACAAATCACCATTTTGAAGGAGGACAGATCCTCTCTCAGCTTCAGTGTTCAGGTAATGTATGCCTCTAATATTTTTTTCTCTGTTTATTACTTTGGGCATTATAGATTGACCTAAGGTTGAAATATGTGAGATGGAAGCAATATTTCCTTGCTTAAACTGTTGCTTTCTAAAAGGTAGCTTATTTATGCCTTGTGAACAGTTATTTAGATTCTTAGTAACTTAGCTCTCATTTTAGTCAATAGAACCCTAGATATATTTCACCTAAACAGCTATAAAGTCTCTTCTTCACAAGAAGAGTTGATGTAATTTCTATTGACTGGTTTTCCATTGATTATAAGAAGAGTTCAGACAACAGGCGCATATGTAAGAAGCCATGTAGCCAAATGTTGGTACATAAATTTAGATTTCCTGACCTGGAGCTGAAGCCCATCTCATTGTGTTGCCCACAGTATTAATAGGGCAGCCGTTCAGTACAAACAACAGAATTCCTTTAAATTACTTTAAATTGGGGCTTTTGAGTCTGGAGAAGAGAAGACTGAGAGGGGATCTAATTAATGTGTATAAATATATGAGGGCTGGGTGTCAAGAAGAAAGGGGCAACCTCTTTTCACTTGTGCCCTGCGATAGGACAAGGGGCAATGGATGCAAGCTAGAGCACAGGAAGTTCTAGCTCAACATGAGGAGGAACTTCTTTACTGTGAGGGTTACAGAGCACTGGAACAGGCTCCCCAGAGAGGTTGTGGAGTCTCCTTCTCTGGAGACTTTCAAGACCTGTCTGGATGCATTCCTGTGTAACCTGCCCTAGATCCTATGGTCCTTCTTGGCAGGGGTGTTGGACTTCATGATCTCCAGAGGTCCCTTCCAACCCCTGACATTCTATGAATCTATACTGCAGCAGTTGAAGTGTTAGAAACTTCCAATGAGGACACTTCAGCATAGTCTTCCCTGTTGCTTTGTATGCTGTAGATTCCAGCGCTGCACTTTCATTATTCTTGAAATGCTAGGTGCTTTCCAATTTTTCAGCTTTATTTTAAAGAGTGAATATTGGCAGTTTTGCTTGTGCCTCACTGAGTGAGGCACAGTGGAAAGAACTGCTTGCTTGGGAATTAGAGTGCTGATATTGTCTTTCTTTGTAGAGAGTTTGTTCATCAAAGTAGTTCAATTTTTTTTTACCACTTTTCTGTATTATTGTACTTTCAGTAACTTGTGCTTACTTTTTCCTCTTGAAGTTAAGATACTTCCAGGTTCTGCAGCTGATGTTTTGATAAGCCCATGTGTTTAACATGTCACGATACTGGCACAAAAACTTAACAACTTTTCAGCAATTAGAATGCCATTAACATGATTAGTAATAGGTTTCTTCAGGTTAACAGCATTTGGCATGTCAGAGAGGAAAAAAATAACAAATTAACTGTCCCCTCCAAGAACTGCAGTGCTTTACAGTAGTCTTACAAGCTTGCTTTTCCATATATGCTTACTTTGGCAACAGTAAATGAATGTTAATCTAGTAAAAGTTATAACATGTAATGTAAAAAGAGAAAGATGTAATGCTATAAAATCTTGTTTGAAAAAGAAAGATTTTGTTTAAAAAAAATCAAGTTTCCATTGAAAGCAAATACACAAAAGGTAAGGTTTAAAGACAGCAACCACAAGTGAAGGGCTAACGTACAAACTTATATGCAAAATCCGTTGATAAGGCTACATAAAGCAGTGGGCAAAAACTGGCGCGGCCTGTGCTATCTGAAGTAATTTGAAGCTTTTACTGACCTTGTGTCTGTGCTTTACATTTTGACTGCAACTAGTACATCAGTAGTAATAGAGTTTGGGACATTAAAATTGCACCTTAGTAGCTGATACCTAGTACTGCAAGCATAAATGCTCTAGCACTGCATATGTACTTGAACTTGCGCCTGCACTACAGCTCATAAATGTCATTGACGTGATGAAAATAAAAGCTTGGATGCACATTATTTGTTTGTTTTTATTTTTCTTTTAAAAATGAAAATGTCAAGTCCGCTAAAAAGGAAAAAAATACTTAGAAGAAATATTAGAAAAAAATTACTCTGTATTGATTGGGTGTTACTTACCTTTAAAACAGGGAGAAAATCAGTTCTTGTCATCTATTCAGTATTAACTTTGTGAATCAAGATTAATCAAGAATTGTTAGAGGCTGGATCAAGTCCTACCTCAACCTTGTGGTTCAGTCTCTGAACAATATCTTTGAGGCTTACGTCAAACTACTGATTGTCATAAAAATCACTGCTTCATTTGCATTTTACTGATATCGGCTTTTGTGTATGTGCTTCTATGAATTTAGGAATGGTATCAGTTCTGGATTTGATGCAAGGTGGTTTCCCTTCACGAGCTTCATTTCATGAACTGTATAATATGTACAAGAAATACTTGCCTGAAAAATTGGCTCGACTGGATCCTAGGCTCTTTTGCAAGGTAAGAAAGAAATTAACTTTTCTTGTGTATCATCCAGGACAGAAAAGATATTGTGGTGGGGATTTTGTGTGATATTTAGCTACTACTTGTTGGTTTTTTGGTTTGTTTTTTTTTTGGAGGGGGGGAGGTTTTTAGGTTTTGTGGGTGTTTTTCATGGGGTTTTTTTTGCGTTGTTTTTGTTGTTGTTTTGTTTTGATTCAAGAATATAATCCTAATTGTTTTCTGTGTTTCAGGCACTGTTTAAAGCCTTGGGACTGAATGAAAATGATTACAAATTTGGCCTAACCAAGGTGTTTTTTAGACCTGGCAAGGTAATGTTGCTTTTGGAGTTCCTGAATGTGACTCTTAGAATAATTTCAGTTGGAAGGGCCCTCAGAAGGTGACATTGTTCAACACATTACTAAAAGTGTGGCCAGCCTAAATAAGGTTGTCTAGGGTTTTTTGTAAATACTGTTCATTTTTGATGGAAAAAAAAAAATCAATACTGATATAATTGGTTTCATATTCTTGTTCCTAATGTTGTTCTATTCCTAATGCAATGTTTGTATTCCCAGATGTTCTAGCAGTCACTGAAGACTTATGTTGACTATTAAAAAGAGCAAGTCAGAGCAAAGAAGAAAATATTTCTAGTAAAATCTGTTTATAGCTGAAATCTTCTGTGATTCTGAGCACTGCTGCTGCTATTCAGAGAAAAGAAATGAAATAGGGAGCTGTTGTGACTAGAAAGGAAAATTATTTTAGTCCCAGAAGCATGTTCTTACTGTCGTAATTATCTGAAAGTAGAAGTCCAGGATCTTCAGGAAAGGTTGCCTTTAGTTGGACTCTTACACAAAGATTAAAATTGGGGAGTACTTTCAGGGCTTGATTTTTTTCCCAGGTATAGAATTAAAAAGTGTCTTAAAGTCTTAAAGAAGGCCAGAGTAAGTGTTCAGGATGTAGAGAAACAATTCTTTCTTTTTTTTTCTTTTTGGCAATAAATATTTTTAGCAGTTAGTAAATGGTTGGATTATTCAAAATGCCAAGTGTTGCCAATCAATTAAACAAACAAAATATGCCGGTATTAATTTCTGTTATCATTAAAGAATAAAGTGATGTCAGACATATCTGCTCACTTGACTTAATTGAAAACTGATATAATGACGACATACCATTTACATTAAAAATGTTTTACCTTTTTAACTCCACATACTCCTAAGTAATAACACTTAACACTTCCTGTTCTCCTAGTTTGTAAAACTTTTTGGCTTTTTATTATTTAGTTTGCAGAGTTTGATCAGATAATGAAGTCTGATCCGGACCACTTAGCAGAGCTAGTCAAACGAGTGAATCGCTGGCTTATCTGCAGTCGTTGGAAAAAAGTTCAGTGGTGTTCTCTCTCAGTGATTAAATGTACGTATATTATGTTTTGCTAAATCAAAATGTTTATTAAAAATACAGCAAAGCAATTATTATCACCTTGAAATGTGACCGAGAACATGTATAGCAGATGGTTCCATACTAGACTCTGAGTACTTGATTACAAGGTTGGTGAGAGCTGGGGTTTCTTTTTTATGCTTTATTTTAGGTACATAAAGGGGGTTGCTTAGAGTTTTTCAGTGGGACATACAGCCCACCACCAGTCTCCTATTTCCGGTCTGCTTGGGTGCTTACTGAAGCCTGGATGAACGCTTGCACAGAAGTAACAAGCTATCAGAGGTCATTTGGTTCTGGGAAGTGCCTGCCCGGGAGTTGTCATGCAACGACATGTTGAAAGCACTGACATGAATTATGGGGCAAACATTTCCACAGCAGCAATTACTGCTGATCAGCAAATAAGAGCCTGTCACTAGTGATAAGCAGTTTCAAAGTGCTCAGCCTACCTGGTTTACTGGGCAGAGTAGGAATGAGGTGGTGTGGAGTCGAAATTGGTGTCTGTGGGGTGCTTCAGTAAATACGTCTGGGTATTGGGAAAAGGTCTGATGCAGGGCATCAGGGATGTGTAATAACACAGGGAGTAGAAAGTATAAGATGAGGAAGAAAAGCATAAAAGCCTCATGCCTTGTGGTTGTGCGTTTGGGCCAGTACAGTTGTGGCACCTACATCTGTCACTGATTGGATACTATTTATTGCTTTTTATACTGGGGCAAACAGAATTTGTGCATTCTCATCATATAGGTTTCAGACATAAGAAACTGTAACACTAAAGTAATGGTTTTGACCTAGAAATTTGCTATTTAGTCTATTTTTTCGGAAAGATGGGACAGAAAGTCTGTCACTGTGTCCAAAATGTAGAAACCTGGGGAAATAATACAGTTTGATGTTCCTTCCTTTTTTTCAGTGTTTTATGGCAAATTAGAAGCTAATTTTATCCCCAGAATAAAGGAGAAATAATAGATACACAAAAAGTGGAGTGCATCTTTGTGATCAAGTCCAACTGTATAACTTAAATCCAGTAGCTATATATCACTGTGTTCACAAACCACGTGCTCAGCTGGTGGCTAAAGGCAGCATGGATCCTTAGGCCCCTGTGCTTCCTCTAGTAGATATGCAAAATCTGCCTTTACTGTTGCACTTCTGGGCTACTCAGGACGCATGCTTGTGCCTGTGCCTTGCCATTCTCTGTTTAACTTGTCTCCTGGGCCCAATCATTTGAGTCTTTAGGTGAAGACTGTGTTAGAACAACAACAGCTGGGGTTTTGTTTTTGTTCTTTAATTTCAGTATTACAGAGAAGTACTGGGCAAAGTTTGCAGCCGCTTTGTAATCTCTAGGAGATATTGGCTGCTTGATTACCCTTCAGTGTAGGACTTGGACTTGGAGCTGAGGGTTTCCTGCTTGCTAGGGTCAGTGGCTTTTCACTGCTGTCTGTGAATCTGGAGGGGGAAGCAGTGTGTGCATGCTTAATTCTTCCTCTTTTTTGGGGGTGGGAGCCTATATGCCTGCCTCAGAATTTTGAGTTCTGTTGTCTGCTGTATTTATGTGTTGTGGTTTTGATACAGACCTAGCTCTCAAGCACATGTAGTCTGCAAACAGTTACGAGCCATCAGATGTGTGAGTAACGTAGGAGTTATATTAAATTGTATAAACTATTGAGACTCAGTCTCTTCTGTGTGTTTACAGTGAAAAATAAGATAAAATATCGAGCCAGTGCCTGCATTAAAATACAAAAGACTATTCGTATGTGGCTTTGCAAGAGAAAGCACAAACCACGGTAAGAAGATATTCCTTGGTTGAAGAAAATGGATTTTCAGTAATATTTTCTTGTGAATGTAAAGAGGAAATTTACTGTGCTTAACTAAATATAACTGAAGTCATAGAACTATGTTAAGTATGACCAAAATAGACTTTGAGAGGTGCCATGTTCCTCCTCTCTTTCCCTCTGAACCTTTCCAGAGGTATGTTTATTTAGGTCTTTGTTCATAAAAATCCTTCAGTGATAGCCTGGTTATTAGAAATCCTTAGTTAAGTCTCTCTAAATGAAATTTAAACTCATTCATTTCTGTCCTTTACCCATTCACACCTTCCTTTATAGGCTCCCTTTCTTTTTTATTTTAAAAATTGTGTATTCAGTCTGTCTTGTCTCCTCTTGAAATTAAGTAATCCCATTAGCTTTAATCCGACTGCATGAAATACTGACAGAAAAACCACTTCAAGCTTTAAGCTCTGCTGATACCTTTTTGTTCTTTGATAGAGATCCAATTCTGTTCTTTAATAGTGGAGTTCTTGCAAAACGTTTTCTTTTACCTCCTTTGATAGTTGTGTTTCATTTTGTACCTTGACATTTCTGACCATGTCCCTGTATTTATAAGATGTTCTGTACTCATCTGTAATTATTTGGTTTAGTTTTTAGGTTTTGTGTGTTGTTTTTCTGAATTCCAGTTCAGTGATTTCTTTCTAGGAAGACTGTCTCTGCAGATTTGTAACTCGTATATGTGGCCTTCAGTATTGGTTCTTTAAAAAGCCCCAGGTTTCCTGGACTTTTCTTTTCCCTATACTATTGTTTTTTTTTTCTTCCTGTGAGATCTAACAAGTGGGTTCCCTGCTGTATATTAAGTTTTAGCTGATTGAGTCCCAGTAGTGCTCTTTGAGTAAGTGGTACAACTCATCCTTTACCCACTCCAGTCAAAATCTTCTAGTGGATACTAATAATTTGTCATTGAAAAAAACAAACCAATCAACGAACAACTCCACATTAATTCTCTAAATAAAAATGTATTTTTTCCATTTTGAGTCGCCATTTGCTAATCAGTTTTAGTTGTTTGCAAAAGGCTCCATTGCTTTGTTACTTTATGTGATAATCTTTTAATTTGTAAAAGAGGGTAAGCTTTATCAGAAAGCATAACTTGTCTCCCCTACTCACCTTTTTAATGTGAGTGATTAGAGGTAGTTTTAAAACTATCACCTGGTAAAAACAGGTCAAGATACGAATAAACCGTCTTACCTTCACAGCATTGATGGCCTGATAAAAGTCCGTACACTGAAGAAGAGACTTGATAAATTTAATGAAGTAGTAAGTGCTCTGAAGGAAGGGAAGGCAGAGACAAGCAAGCAGGTCAAGGAGCTGGAGTATTCTATTGATGCTTCAATGACCAAAATTAAGGTATGATAATAATCAGAGAAATAGTTTCTTATCACTGGAATCTTTTAAAAACTTAACCTAAAGGAGAAGGCCAATGCGTTTTTTTTAATAGAAAAGCTGTTTTAATATAGAGGTCTTAGTTTTCAGACGGACTGGATAAATCCTGTTTAAAATTGTGAATGTAACTGAAGTGAATCCTGAAACAGAGTGCATATGGCTAGCCTTTGGTATTGCTATCTGTGTTTCCAAATAGGCACTGGAGAATTTAAAGCAGAAATGCATGTTGATGTTGTGATGCAAGTGTTAATAATTTACTTGTTGCTTTTACTATTGGAATGATGCATGTTAGAAATGTTTTAAATTAATCGAGGATGAAATATGCAAGCATTTATCTGACTAAAGAGACTTGTATTCCCGTTAGGAGGTTTTTTCAGATTTGGTGGTAAAGAAAATTCAGCTTGCTGATTATACTTCAGGATCTATCGTTCTCAGTTTCTTACCACAAAAGCACACAGGCAAAATGAAAGCACACTGGGATTTATTAATGTTAGAAAAAATTGGTGTGTTGGATTTTTGTTTTATACAATATTGTAGCTTTCTTAGTGTACCATATTAAGATTTTTCTATTTAAAACCATGGTTGAAAAGGTGATAAGGGTTAACCTGTCAATTTATAGTTCTCTTTTCTAATAAGAAGATAATTTGATTATTAATTATTATTAATACACCCTCAGAAAAGGTCAGCAAACACCCCATATTGCAGTTTTGTTTGCATACATTAATGTGAATTGTAAAATGAAATTAAATTGTGGCTATCGATGAGGTTTGAAAACGTGTATCAAAGGCTGTTGTTGTTAAGTATTTTAACCTGTTATTTGCTGCTAATACCTTTTTTTAAAAAAAAAGTGAATCACAGCACAGTCCAATATTAGCAGACATAGTAAGAAAAACTGTTCTGTGCTATGACATAAGAGGCAGAGCTGTAAATAACCACTATAGCAGCAAAGAACACAACACAAAGTGTACATGGGAGGCCCTTAGCTTAATTCTTACCACACTAAGATGAAGTTTCTGTTGCTTAAAATGGCAAGGTTTAAGAAATGAAGATGTGTCTAATTTCAGTGATCAAATGGAAATTACTTTGTATGGTTCTATGTGAGAGAGTAATGGATCCCCAGGATTTTAGGAAGGAAGGGAAGGATGTGCTCAAGCACTCCCCTGCCCTGAAGTATCTATGTAGTTTAATTATACTGCTCAATGTGTTCATTTCACTTAATATTTTTTCAATATACATTTTTTAAAAGTGAAGTACAAATGTAAAAGAATATAATCCACTCTTATTATTTCATTTTGCAGACAACTATAATGACTAGGGAGCAGATACAGAAAGAATATGATGCTCTGGTTAGAAGCTCAGAGCAGCTTCTGAGTGCACTGCAAAAGAAGAAACAGCAAGAGGAGGAAGCAGAGAGGCTACGACGCATCCAGGAGGAGATGGAAAAAGAAAGAAAGAGACGCGAAGAGGAAGAACAAAAGCGAAGGAAGGAAGAAGAGGAAAGACGTCTGTGAGTTTTGAATAATTTACTGGTTATAGAATGAGAAGAAAATAGGAAAGGCACTTTAATGAGGTCATTTTTAATACTCCTGTGCTTACACTTGGACTGTAGACCTGGTGTGCTATGCAGTGTTAAAACGTTCATTTCCCAGTGATTATAAGGTAAGCATAGTCAGAGTAGAGTATGGAAGAAATGATACAATGCAGCTGGAAATACAGGTGGACTTGGAAAGTTCTTGACTTTACATGTAGTGTCATCAGGACTATACTGACTTCTGGATTAACATTCAATTTTATAGAAGATGCTTTCCTATGTCTTGCTCACTTGCATCATAAGAGCATGTTTTTATTTCCTCCTCTTTTGTAATAGGAAATTGGAGATTGAGGCAAAGAGAAAACAGGAAGAGGAAGAGAGGAGAAAGAGAGAAGAGGAAGAAAAGCGTATTCAGGTTAATATTTTAGCTGTATGGGGGTTTTGGAGATTTTGTTGCTGTTGTGTGATGTGTTGTTTGGGTTTTTTTAAATTACAAAAAAAAAAAATAATCTTTTTCACAGCTTAGGATCTAATGGCTTCATTTTATAAACACATATCTCCAAGTCATTCAGCAGTGTTGCTTTAGTAGTAAATGTAAGGTGAAAATCATGACTAGGGTATCCCAATACAAGCTGTTTTTATTCTGCATGCAAGTTCAGGTCTTCTGAATAGAGGTGTGTTTGTTTTTAAAGGGTTTATAAAGTTATTTTAAAGTTAAAAATACACAACACTGGAGAATCCTGGTTTAGCCTTTGAAGTTTTTGCAGATGTTCCACGTCAGGCAAGTTTGAAACTTTTACTAGAAGTCACATCTAGACTGAGGCTGTGTCCTGGACCAGCTTAACTGTAAACACTTTCAGAATATTGGTAATAATGAGAAGATAAAGGACTGTCTCTAGTAGCCCCTTTGGCTACATTCATGTAGACTAAATACATGTAGTTCAAACCCTGCTCCTCCACCCCTCCTCCTTGATTCCTGACACTTCTTAATGATCCTGTCATGAGCTCTCACTCATGAGTTGTATTTTGCCCCTATACCCTGTTTTTCTATTGTCTTGGACGTTGTCTGGGCAACGTGGAAACGCAATCTCAGACAGAAAAAGCTTCTCTGTAGGGGCAGTTGTAGCAAGCACAGGACTGTGGTCACTGATGTTTACCGACTCTTAAGCCTTGTCCATGATTATTCAGGAGCAGAATTTTTCTCCTGTGTATTGTTATCCGTGGAGTTAGCCTAGCACTGCTTATCCTCCTTGCAGCTATATATTCTTTTCTATCACCTCGCCTTCGTTTTTGATAAACAGGTCACTGGAACTAACAGAAATTGCAGCCTAACTTTGATGAAAGAGGAGTCTTTCATGTGTTATTTGGTCTGTCACCTGTATGAGAATAGTAAGCACTACCAGCTTGTGGATGTTAAACATAAAAAGAGTAAGCTGCTATTTGGCTAGCTAGTCTCTAAATCATTGCTTGGAGACCATTGCAGATGTGCCTAGTGTTTTGTCAGAAATTCAGAGGATAAATTTCCATTCTGACACAGTTTGAAGGGATTAAACTTTGTCCACAGAGGAAGCAAGGTGGCCGTTTGCCAGAAGGTTTAAAAACTGGGGTCTGCCAGCACTGTGAGCATCTCTAGGGATTGTCTTTGTTTGTGTTTCTTTGTTTCTGAGATGTGGGTATCTGCAATGCAGAATGTAATTTACACTTTTACTTGGAAACACTACGTTTGGATACAAAGCAGATAGGTAATCCAGTAGGGTACTTTTTTCTTCTACATACAGTTGCTTACTCATTATCTCTCCTCCTGGGGGTTGTCACTATCCACTAATATAAAATGGGATTCATTGGCTAAAGTCACTGGTGTTACTGCACTGCTTAACTGGTGCAAATTCACCATGATGACTTGGAAGTGACTTTTGTCTTCTTTCTTGACTTTTGGGCACCAATAAAAGCCCTGCTGAGACTTCGTGTGTGTCACTTTCAGAAGTATGAATTGGATGGTTGTGTTTTACTTACTGTGTGCAAGACCCTTTGTTAAATAATGATGGTAAACTGAAATTATAGTTTTGCTCAGTGAAGAATTCTATCTGGATTGCTTCTGCTTTGCAGTAAGTCATAATTTTAGCATTTGCTTAAATTCAAAGCCAGACCAGGTCCACAGAGCATTCCAGTGTTTGTCTTGATCCCTTTCAAAGCGAACCACAGACCTATATACAAATCAATGCCTATTGCAAAGTGCTACAATGACAAGTGCAGAGTATCAAGGGAGTATTGTACTAGCGCTGTGCTCTCTATCATCTCAGTATTAATGATTCTAAAAATCTGGAAGTCTGATTTTCATAATAGCTAACAAAGAGCTTCATTTGTTTTTTAAATAAGGAATAATTGATTGGCATTTCAATTTGAAAAGATAATGCAAGTAGTGGACAATAATGATTTGATGAACTATATGAAAAGCAAGATGCAATCCCTAGCTGTGTTTTTCTTTGGTCAAACTAAATACTAATGCTGTTACTTTTTCAGTTCTTAAAGTTTGCATGTTTTGAAAGCTATAAATACACGACTTAGCATATGTTTCTAATCATTTGCTTATGTAGCATTTTGGTGTTGATTAGATAAGGTTAAAGGTTAAAGGTGTGTTTTTCTAAAATAGGCTGAAATTGAGGCTCAGCTAGCTAGAGAAAGAGAAGAGGAAACCCAGCACCAGGCAGTGCTTGAACAGGAGCGCCGTGATCATGAACTTGCAATGAGAATTGCCCAGAGTGAGGCAGAACTCATCAATGATGAAGCTCAGCTTGATTTAGGATTGCGCAGGTATGGGATTAAGTAGTTATATTTATCTTTTTTTTTTTTCCTTCCTGTCGTTTGAAAAGACTATGCTCTTGTTAGGTTTATGTATTTTTATGTTAGTTAAATGGACCTTTTAAGTCAGTGTATTGGAGTGTTTTTCAAAGTAACTTATGAAATTTGTTAGAAATAGATTGCTTTTACTGAAAGACTTTCTCCATTTTGCATCAGTAATTTAGTAGATGCTTGTGAATACAACTGCAGTTCTGTCTCTTTTTGAGTTCTGGCAAGGATGGCAACCAATTTAAATTATTATTTTTATGACTCAAAGTAGTGAATGGAATTTCTTCAGTGGTAAGTAGTAAGTACTTGGTGGTTCCTGTAGCATAGTTTGAATTTGTTTGTGGTTTCATTTTAACAAGAAGTCCTTTTCAAATGCAGAAATAGTAGTTATTTCTGTGTCCTCACTGGTATGTTCTTCAAAGTAGAATGAATATATTTAACATAGTTGGGTTTGAAAATGAAATATTGTATTAAACATTTTGTTTTGTGTGTTTTTGTTTTTTTTTCTGGTTTTGTGTTTAATTTTCTGTCACAAAAAGTGCTTGGCTTTTAGTATACTGATCCACATTCCTGCAGAGCAAGAGCTCTTCATGTGTAAAGGGTGATGTCTTAAAAGCAACTTAGAAGTTCCAGTAAAAATTGTACTTACTGGTCAAATTGCATAAAGGGACCTATGACCATGTTCATATCATTAGTGGCTTCATTAGTGCTAGTCTACTCTGTTGTTGTTGCAAGAAGATGTGTATGAAAATCTGACATGTTTCCATGGAATTTCAAGCTCCCAGACATGTTTTCTTTGCTACTCAAATTTTGTCTAGAGGTATACCTTTTAAAAATACCTGTATGCTTACATGAGATAGCTGGGTAACTTTTGGTAATGTACAATACTGATTTTTAGACAGTTCCGCTGAAATTATTGTGCTTTTGCCCTCAGTTATAAGTTATGTTGTCACAGATGAGACTTTAACATGCTCCATTAAATGTCCAAGTGATTCACAGACAGCATTCTAGAGATTTGCATGCCTTCCCTGTTTGGGTTTTGGTGCTGTACTTTGAAGGTAAACCCAAAGTTACTCTAGTGTTGCAACCTTGCAAACCTAACTATGAAAGAAGGGAGGCAGTAGACAAGAAGGGCTCAGAATTCAATCATGTTTCTGTGAGTGAAGCTCTAATCTCCACAGTGTTTCCTGCTCACGGGTGATCCTGGTATTTGTCTTCCTTGTGTCGTCCCAGAATGGATGAAGAAGTAACCATGCTGATCATTTCGCCTTCCAGTTTCTGTTTGCTGTGTAGCTAGTGTACGAAAGCAAAGACACTTTTCTGAATGATTGGAAAGTGCAGAATGGTCTGAAAAGTTAACATAGTGATGTAAATCCTTTCTTGAACAAGATAATGTATACATGTAGAAAAAAATATAAATTTTTCTGCCTATATGAGATTTCTTTTTAGCTTATTAGCAATTTTTTTCTTCTATTTCTGCAGTCTACTTAGAAAAAATTTTAAGCATGTCCAAAAACTGAAGAAAATGATTTTCATTTCACCTTTGACTTAATTCTGTTTTGGTTTGTTTAAAAACAAACTAAAACATTCCCCAGATCTCAGTATCTTCTACTGAAATCCAAGGGTAGATTTCCATGTAACTGCAGGAATTGATGTGAAGGCAGAAACTGGGAGTTATTCTCTGAAATCAAAACTATTTATTGGCTTGAGCAGAACTTGTAATTTAATAATATAAATTCTCAGGAGTTATTTTAACTGATTTCAGTTAAATTTTTACTAGAGCCTAAGGAAGTTATATTCTTCCATCTTCTTGATTTGAGACTTACATATACAGTACACTGAAATCACTGTGACTGTTATGTATGTATATTTCCCTTTTCTGTTAGATTTTGCTGTAAGAAGATAAAGCATGTGTCAGTCCATGCTGAATTAATGCAGTATACTGGTTCTACAGTGTTTTAATACAGTTTTATAAAATATCATTTCATGACATGTTGTCATGAATAATATTTTCCATTGTGCCGTGCTAGCCATGGAGTGAAAATAGTAAGAACAGGATGATTTTGATGTGCCATTTGGAAGGAACTGTTGTATTTTGCTTGTTTTTCTTGCATGTTGTCATGTTTGAGAACAGGTAGCCTCTACTCTGTATCTTTTCTCTTCAATACCTTGCTGCATTCACCGTTAGTTTTCATAGATATGTAGGCTTTCATAAGTATTAGTAGTTTCTTTGAAAAATATACTCGTTGGCTCCTGTCAAAGAACAGTTGTTTGTTGGGGCAGTAGATGCAGCATTTTCATCCGTTCTTATTCAGTGCTGGGTATGCTGGACCTCTCCTAGCTTCTTCCAGTTTTATTACTCATCCACAATTTGCAAGTCTGTGTACTAAAGGTTTTACTGCACCTAGGAAGAAATTAACAAAGGTGCTTAGCACTTAAGTAAAAATTTAGTTAAATGATAGGTAGCTGTTTTGAACTGTGCCATACTTTCAGTTTATGTGGCTTATTGAACTGTATAGTTTGGCATATAGCACCAAAATAAGGTAGCCTCAGTGAAGGTGTTGAGAGTGCATCTGTTCTGTGCATTGCGTTGGAGCAATCCAAGTAAATCCTGATTTGTAGCATATTCAATGTTTGTGTACTTGTGCATCTTCGGTGTGACAGTTAGTGTCTTTTAACAGCTTCCATGAAGAAGCTATCTCTTCTGTTCCCAGAGTAGCTACATGAGGATTGCTATTATTTCTTGTGATACATTTATCCAGTCATAAAGTATACCAGTAGCATGCCTGAAAACCTTTGATTTTGAAGGGGGGAGGGGAGAGAGAAAGATGGGGGAAGCTTTTGCTTTTGAATGAGAAGGGCGAAGAATAAATAAATATATATGTATATGTGTATATATATATGTGTATATATATATGTATATGTGTATATATATATGTGTGTGTATATATATATGTGTGTGTATATATATGTATAAAATCCTGTTTCTCAGTGGAAAAAAAAAGTAAATAAAGCCCATAAGATAGTAAGATATGAGAGCCGAAAATACTATGACCCACCTTTTCCTGCTTCATGTTCTTAGAAAGGTAACTAGGAAGTAGTCTATCTAACATAAATATCTTCTATTTGCAGAGCCAATGGAACAAAGCTTCAAATGACTGCGTATGGCATTTTTTCCATTTGAATGCTCTAACAGAGAAAAAAAAGCAACACTAATTAATTCAAAGGAAATTGCTATTGTCGTCTTATTTACTAATACCCCATCATAATCTTTATTAGCATGTCTCTATAAACTTTAAATCAGTTTGTAATGCCTTATATCCACTACTTTACTTATGTCTAATCAACAGGTTAATATTCTAATAGTCCTAATAATTTCTATTTAAAGATAATTATATAATTAAACTTTCTCATATACCATCCTTTTTTCACTCCCCCTTGTGATTTCTTGCTCTTCACAGAATCAGGACTGTATATATCAGAGTGGAAATTATTTAAAATAAGTATCTTTTTTTTTTTTTGAGCACTTGAGTTAGCTTCGGTATGGTTGGTAAGAGACTTTCACAGTTTTAAAGTTTTTATAATTATATGTTTGGTTTATGCTTACTTATCAATTTTCTTATAGGGAACAAATGGCAACAGAAATGTCAGAAATATTGTCTAGGTAGGTGAGAAGACAACACCAAATGAGTTAATCATTTTATAAAAAGAAATCACACATTAAATGAGTTGGGCTGTTATGGAATGAAAAATAATGGAGTCTGGGGGTTTTTTAAGTGCTTAGCATGTAAGTACATTATTTCTTTGAGATGAATTTCCTTTTATCAACACCTTTATTCAGCAGTTATCTTTCTGTGATTTTAATTAATTATATATTTAAAAAAGAATAAGAATTATTCACATACCCTGATATTTTGTCTTAATTTTGGTAATGTTCCTCGAGCTCTCTTCTCACCTTTCTTGTAATGATAATAGGAAACTAAGCTCCACATCTTTCAGAGGAGTATTTCTACAGATTCAACACAGAGACATGAAGTCAGTTAATGTAACTGTTAGTGCTTTCAATAAGAAAATACTCTGGTTATAATTCCTGTCAAAGAAAACTGGTTTTGAAAATTACCATATTAAAAGCATATTAAAACCCCTCTTAAGACATTTAAACAAAATCCCCTTCTGAGATTTCTTGAATGCATTTTATGCACAGTGCAGGAGGAGGGGAGAATGCAGGTTTAGATTTGAATACAATTCTGCTGGACTAGTCTCATACTAGTTTGTGTTAGAATGCTAATTATCTGATGAAATAAATTGTTGTCATGTCCTCTGTATCAGTGAATAATTAGAAAGTGTTTTCTGCAACTTGAGGACAGAAATAAACTGCTGACGCTCATTTTCTGAAGCTTGCAGAAAAAGTGAAATTGTGTAGAGTTTTAAAAAATGAATCTCTTAATCTACTAAGCTGTGTCTATATAGTCAAGATGGCTGTCTCACACAGTTGATGGGCCTTCCAGCAGTAGCGTTGATAATTGGGAATGCAGCTGTTAACTAAATTTGTTTCCTGAAGCAGTATTTTGAGAATACGAATGAACAATATTGTGTGTAATTAAGTTAGCGTGTGAATTTAGGTGGCTAGATTGTATTGCATTTATTGACATAGTTCCAATAAGTAACAATGGCCAGTTCTTAATGTGCAAAAAAATCACAAAACTCTGGGGCAATATTAGAGGCTCTGTGTTTTGGTTGAATTAAAAATGCAATACTTCTTAGTGCATGCTTCTTCAGCTAAACTTTTTTCACTTTTCATACACTGGAAACTTTTGAATTGAGACTGATTTATTTATTTAAGTCTGAAAATACAGTTTATGATACATAACTTTGCCAGATTGAGCAGTGAAGACTGGTTGTCACGTACGATGCTCTTTTTACTGTCAGACTGTTATGTTTAAAATCATGTAGAAAACAAAAGAGTGATCTGCAGAGTGCAGAGTAGTACTGTAATGGAAAGACTAAGCTATTTAATTGGATTAGCATTCTTAAAGATTACTAGTTTAACCAGAGATCTTACAGCCTAGTTCTGCTGCTCTAAATTATGTTGCAAACTCTTAGAGTGGTGGGTAGTGTTGCTAAATAAGGAAAATCCTTAGGATTTGTCAAATTAGTTTCAAGAAGGTTAGGCACTAGGCAGCGGAAATTACATTTAGCAGCAATCCTTTAATGTCCTACAGGTATGGCAATGATAACAAAATATTTTAAAAAGTATTTTGAAGGAGACTGTCTTGTCTAATGATTCGTTTTACACTTAGGAGTAGTGCTAAGGGTGAGGAAAAATTCCTGTCCCTCAGCAATGTACTGATTAAAAGTCACAGAGGTAATTTTTTATGTCAGACTGGAAGCTGTGTGATGACTCTGATTAGTAGTATGAGAGGGCATAATTAAGCTAATGCTGCAATAAACAGTACAATTCTGTAGTTTTAATTACATGTGAAGAGCTGGTTCAGTTTCTATTAAAAACATTTGGTTAAACAGATTGCTTTATTTTATGAAACTTGAGTTTCATTTCTTACCTCTTCTTTCAAAACTGCTATATCTACATAGAGAAATTTTTCACAGAAGATTTATTTATAACCTATTAACTAAAAAGGGAAAATAAACAACATAAAACTTCATAGTGCCACATGAGACTTTTCATGGAAAAAGAAACTTTAAACTAATATTCG
>VZZY01022236.1:46161-69677 GCA_013400335.1 Eurystomus gularis
TTAAATGAAAAGGCTTGGTTTCTTCTGTTTTCCTCTTTTGTGAATTTTTAATGTGACATATCACATCAAGTATTTTGCTCAGATCCTGAAAGATAATTCAGTTTGCCTCATGTTTTTAGTCATGGGCATTAGCAGAGGTTGGTAAAATCATCTGTCTGGTCTTGAATTCCTTAGTGCTTAAAAAGTATTTTGATCATCACTGAATGTTGGAGTGTTTTGAACTTGGTTTATATCCAAATAATCCATTGGCAGTTTGCCATTCCTAAGGGAGACTTCTTCCACTTCTTATCTGTATCATTTTTAAGAACAAAAAAAAAGCTAGGGGTATCTTTATATGAGTACATGTAATGCTTGTTTGTTACATGGATAACCGTATACGTACTGTTAAAGATGGTGGAGATTCTCACTTGCATTTCCTATTGACTTTATTGTGTACTACATACATGATAAATACCTTCTGCCTTTGAAAAACACTGGTTTTGGAGGAGTATTTTTATACTGGGCAGCCTTTCTTTGGAGAGTGGAGCTTTTTTCCTTTATACTTCTCGATGACATTTCACACCCCCCCCCCACATCAATAGTGCTGTTCTCAGACAGATGCTGTGCAATTAATATAGAAATAATTTGATTTTTTTTCTCTCAAATAAGACTTTTGTCAAAGACATGGAATATTTTCACTAGTCTTGGAACAAGGATTTTGTCCTAATCTACTTTTAAACAGAGGAAGTGCCTTTTCTTCCTTCTCCCTGTCTATCTACTTCAGAAATATTTTTCCTTGTCTGTTTCTGAAATAGAACTAAAAATGTATATGGCCACACTTTGTTGTCTGTATTCTGCATCTTGACTAGTACTAAGAAAAATCTACATCAGTGTGGTATGACTTACACAGAATATACATCTTTTCACACATAAGTACTACTAATGACAATTTCTTTTAATCTCAAGGCAACCAATCACATTATTATATGATTTTGGATGTGAAAGATGCTTTCACTTTCATTTAATCATTTGAACATCTTGAAAATAAATGGTACTTTGCCTATGGGTTCAGTCACTCTACTGTTGACCTTCGTTGTAATAAGCATGCTGCAGTGTTGATCGTGGGATCTGTTCCTTCTGTTGTAACAATTATTGTTTCATACATGAGAAAATACTTATATATATTTTTTAATAATCACAGGGGTCCTACAGTTCAAGCCACAAAGGCTGCTGCTGGTACTAAGAAGCATGATCTCAGTAAGTGGAAATACGCAGAGCTTCGTGATACAATCAATACATCCTGTGGTAAGTTTGAGGTTTCTTTTTTTCCCTGATGTGAGAAAGAAGTGAAGTCATAGTTGTATAAAAGGTGTTACTTTCCCCCTATGACAAAGATGAAAACTTGCTCATGAATTTTTTGGGGTTTGAATGAATGTCAAATTTAATTTTTAAAAGTTCTAATACCCCAAAGAGAACAGCAAACTATGCTATTTCCATGCTGAGGGAGCAGAATTTCCTTTGTTACCTTCTTTACTGGTTATGTATTTGTAATCTTCAACTGCTTGGGCCGTAAAATACATGCTATAATTTCTTAACTAAATGTATTTCCACAAAGGGAATAATAGTAGTTATGCTTTACCTAGAATTTGTGTGTTCTAAGAAATTTTTTGCTACTACTTCTTGATGTCACCAAATCACAAAAAGCCAAGTATGTCATGTAAAGCACAGTGTGAAATGTTTTCTGTCTTAAATGTTCAGATTATTCTTTAATTTTCAAAATGTGTTATTTCATTTGGGAAGCTCACAGTTAATTGGGATGTTAATTACTTTTCCCCAAATGTTATGAAGATAGGAACAGAGAAGAATTATTCCTTTATTAAATATTACTATTTCTTCCTGTTTCTGATCGAAAGCAGTTAGTTAATTTCTGATGTAATACAACTCAGAATTTCTCCTTGGAGGTAGAAACTGGAAACAAACCCATTCTCTCTATTTGTATTTAAACTTCAAAGTTAGCTCCAAATTCTAACCCTGTCTCTATTGGTTTTTCACATATGCAAGACTGGAGCAATGTTTTCAGCTGTATAGCTGGTGAAATAATACATGGTGTTAATGCGTATTCCTCCCTAGCAAAGCCAGTTTGGATGTTCTTTGGTGACTAGTGACAAAGCCTCATAGTCATTCAGTCTCTTTAGTATCAAGAAATTGAGCAATATTAAAATATATTTAATAAAGGTGAAAAAGAACCTAGACCTAGCAGTCAAATTGCTGATTTTCTTTTTTTCAGTTACAGATATAAAGTTCAGCAGTGAAATTTTCGATTTCTGTACTACTTGGCTTGTCATAATGTAAACAGTAGAGTGAAAATTTTATTTGTAGCAGCTCACTGCATATATACAAAAGGGTATATAGCACTCCATGGGACTTTGAGTCATAAAATACAGACCCTGTTGCTGCAGAGAATGAGGATATATTATATTATATTAGTATTATATTATATCACATTATATTATATTGTATCATCTCATAACATATTAATGTTACAATTTGATCTAAAATTATATACTTACCCATATAGAAAAGCATTTTATAATTTTTGGTTTTGTTTCTTTTTCTCACTCATTCCTTCCTTCCTCTCTTGAGACAGATATTGAACTGTTGGCAGCCTGCAGAGAAGAATTTCACAGAAGGCTAAAGGTATATCATGCTTGGAAATCCAAGAACAAGAAACGCAATGCAGAAACAGAACAACGTGCTCCAAAATCAGTCACAGATTATGGTGAGAAGAGATAATTTTGTGTTTATGATAATTTTGGTAATAATATTCTAAAGAAAACATTTCTTGAATTAATTTTTGTTTGCTATGCTGAAGAAAATGTTTGGGTTTGTAAAGGGTATTTTTATATTAATTTAAGGTAAATACTTTGAAAACATTGGAACTGGCAAATACTTTGCAGAAAGTAGAATACTTTCAGGAGACTCAGATACATGTACTGAGTAGCTTTCCCTGATACCTTTTATCATACCAACTCATGTCTGATTTGCTGTTGGAGTTGCTGGCATTTTTGCTAAATGTTCATTGCTGTGCTGCTTAAAACTGAGGAAGATAATTTTCCATTTATGAAACTATGGTTTGCATTTGGAGAGTTTTGAGACTGTTTTTAAGGTTTTCTACTAGTTCTGACCTCTGTAATTACAAATGTTGCTTTCTGAGCGAAGTTATAGTTCATAACAGAGAATTGTACGTAAGAACAGATTAGAGATTCTAAAACTAGTTACAATCATAGAATCATTTCGGTTGGAAAAGACTTCTTGTCCAACCATAACTCTAACATGACCAAGACCACCAATAAATCATGTCCCTAAGCCCCACATCTACATGTCTTTTAAATATCTCCAGGAATGGTGACACAACCACTTCCATGGGTAGCCTGTTCCAGTGCTTGACAACCCTTTTAATGAAGAAATTTTTCCTAATTTCCAACCTAAACCTCTGTTGGCACCACTTGAGGCCATTGCCTCTTGTCCTATCTCTTGTTACTTAGGAGAAGAGACTAACCCCTGCCTCACTACAACCTCCTTTCAGGTAGTTGTAGAGAGTGATAAAGTCTCTCCTGAGCCTCCTTTTCTCCAGGCTAAACAACCCAGTTCCCTAAGCTGTTCCTCATAAGACTTGTTCTCTAGACCCCTCACCAGGTTCACTGCCCTTCTTTGGACGTGCTCCAGCACCTCAATGTCCTTCTTGTAGTGAGAGGGACTACTCTTGTAGTCAGAGCCAAAACTGAACACAGTATTCGAGGTCCACATCCCTAGTCCTGCTGGCCACACTATTTCTGATAAAAGCCAGGATGCTGTTGGCCTTCTTGGCCACCTAGGCACACTGCTGGCTCATATTCAGCCATCTGTTGACCAACACCCCCACGTCCTTTTCTGCTGGGCAGCTTTCCAGCCACTCTTCCCCAAGCATGTAGCGTTGCTGAGGGTTGTTGTGACCCAAGTGCAACACCCAGCACTTGGCTTTGTTGAACCTCATATCACTGTCCTTGGCCCATCGATCCAGCCTGTCCATATCCCTCTGATAGAGCCTCCCTACCTTCAAGCAGATCAACACACCTGCCTTAAGTTGGTGTCATCTGCAGTGAGGGTGCCCTTGACTCTCTTATCCCAATCATTGATAAAGATATTAAAGAGAACAAGCCTCAATACTGAGCCCTGGGGATCACCACTTGTGACCGTTCTCAAATAGTAAAATAGTCTGAGAATTGCATGTGATTTTTTTTTTTTGGTGCTATAAGGAACAAGTTTGGAAGGAGTCATGCTCTGCTATGTTAATTCACTATTACATCTGAGGTACAGATGAAACAAAAAGGTTGTTTTTTTTTTTTCCCCGTATGCTTTTATTCTTTTGGAAGATACAGATATATAGACATAGATGTAGATAATTATCAAAGGTGTGAATAATTTTGTCATTTACATCACTGTAAGCCTTATATACTTCAGGTTGCATTTTGTTTTTTAAAACTCTACGAGTGTTGATACTGCAATTTTTTATTATGGTGATGAATTTTGTGTAGTCCCTGCTTTCTTATTAGACTGTCATTCTGCTGATTTCACAGATGGGTGTTTATTGTCAAAACAATGCACTAATGAGAATGAGTGACTGCCTTTTAAATTCAACAGGAAGGTGTAGGAGTTACTAAGTTTAACACTGCCAGACCTAAAAATTAGGTGCCTGGATTCTGGAGTGACGTTGCCAGAGTGGATTGTTACTCTTTTGCTGGCACCTCACCACCCAAGTCCAGTGATCATCTGCTACAGAAGGAATCTAAGAAATTAACTGATTCACAGCAAATGGATATAATAATTTCTTCAGATCCTTCCTGCTGTCTTCTGGTTCCATGATTCTTGTGTTCCTGGCCACATAGTTAATTTGAGAGGCAGAGGAAAAAGAAGGTGGGGAGAAGATGCTCTCCCCAAAGTCCCATTAGCCTGAAATTGGAGCATGGTCTTTGGACACGGGGGATATAGATCCCAGGAATACAGGTGCCCTACTTACTTTCAGTGTTAATATTTGTTAGTTCAAAGTGTGTCCTTCCATTTTATTCAGTGAGTTATGCATTGCTTGGGCATTAGCCAACAATTTGAGCTTTGGTATAGATACATGGCAGGTGAAATCTGGACCACTGAAAAAGATGTTCTCAAAGAAAAGGTCCTTGTGGCCGTGCCTAGTAACGTGGTTTTAAGTGCTTCAGAAAGCTTATGACTGAAACAGCAGGAAAAGGCATTTGAAACCCTTCTGCAAAGTGGTAAGTTGCTTTGAATTCAAGTTCACAAGTTCTTTCTGGAGCTAAATGGGTAAAATAAATATTCATGCACAGTATTGCTGATGGGGAGTACCAAAGAGCAGAAAATCTTGTGCAAATAAAGCTTGGAATATTCATGATCTTGACACATTTAGTTAGATATTTACAGCATGCTTTTTGATGTTTTGCATTACATTTTTTTACTTTTCTTGAACTATGGCTTCATTTTTTGGAACAAAAGTTAGAACACTGCAGTTCAGAAGACAGTCACTGGTAGTGACCTTTAGAGATTCTTGTTAATGTCAGAAGTAATTCTTCCTATTGCAAATAATTATACTACTGGAACATTTCACATCTATGTATTACATTGATTTGAGAAAGGTAGTAGGAAGGAACTCTGACTTTTTAGATGTTCAAGCTGAAAGTCTTTCACATCTCAGTGAATGTGTGCTTCAAATAATGTAGTTTCTTCTCTCCATCTTTTCACTGATATCAGAATTTTACAGGTATACTTTAAATGTATACGGTCAGTATAGAAGCTAAACACTCGTTTGCGTATTATTACTGGAATAGGCAGATTTGGTACTAATAGTGGTCTGGAAATTTTTTCCAAGCAAATGTCAAAAATGAAAAGTAGTACACCAATTAACTAGCAGATTTGTTAGAGCAATCTGTGCTTAGCATGGATACAACTATGGTTTTGTAACCGGCATCGCACATCATTGAAGTAATCGATTTCAGAATTAAATCCTGATGAAAATAGAAGCAGTTGGAAATATCTATGAAGCTTGAGGAAAGGAGACGTTTTATATATGTCAGTGAGTGGAAAATGAATAAAGATATTTAACATCTGTGTTTATTTTGTAAGTAGAATTTCTATGTGTCTGGCATCAGAATTGGTGTAAAATGTTGACGTAATGAAACTGTAACTTATAAAGGATGGGCACTTTTACGTTTTGTTCAACATGTAATATTTGTCCACAGATTTTGCACCATTTTTGAGCAACTCACGTAAGTGGGGAGATGGTTATTTAACCTAACTTTGAAGAATAGGAACACTTGCCAGCTCTATACTAACATTAATCCAGTGTTTTGCTACACGTGTACATAGGATTTAATTGTTAAAAAACCCATCTATTTTACAATTTGGCCATGTTATTCAACTGATGGCAATAATACGTTACTCTATTATGAATGTACTTTACTGCTTATCTTCATGAGATCCTACCTGTTTGAGCAGTCATGGAAAGGGGGAATGAAATAACCTTTTTTATGTAGGTTATTTGGAGCTATAATATCCCATTTTTTGTCACCCATCCCCTCACCTCCTCCCCCCAGATACCTTGCTTATTCGGACATCTTTTACTGTCCACACGTGGTTTCTCGTTGTAGCAAAACTCTGGAATCAACTTAATATAACAGCTATTTTCCTAGCAGACAAACTAACATTCAGGTGATGGTTTCTTTCAAATAAAGAACTACGATTCCATAGCACTGAAAAGTAGAGGCTGTATTGGCTGCTTAGCATTCCTGCTCTCTAGATTTCCTCTTGGATTTAGGTATGCATAGGGGTAGAAATAAGCCTTAGCAAGTACCATTACAGTGCAAAAGGTGTTTGACCATATTAAAGCACTTGTCTGCTGTGATAGATGTTTAGACAATTTGCAAAAAATAGAATGACTTTCTTATAAATGGTAAACTATGTCTCCCTGTGAATGAAATATGTTCTTTGTCAGAGTTGATGTATAAAAGTAGCATTCATCTATTAAAATCTGTTTTGTTTTTTTCTCTTTAAGTAGACATGGAAAAAGAATTGGAGGATGTGATTTGTGTAGTACTTTTTTTTTCTAAGATTCTGCTCTTCACATTTAGAAAAACTATTTGCTTGAATCTAAGTGGAAGAAATTTCAAGGTGCAGTTGCTAGTCTATTAGTCTTGTTCATAATGGTAAAAGTACATTATTAGAAGTGATTGTAATTTCTCATTTTATTAAATTTTAGATTTAAAAAGTAGCTTTGCTGGTTAGTTGACAGTGGACAAAAAAGGAATTCACTTCTAATTATTCCCTTTATGCTGAAAAATGGAACTGTTAATACTGATAATTTTTTTGTGTGTGTGTAGAGGTGGCATTGATTCATGCTCAGAATTTATTAAACAGTATTTGCTTTTATTTGAAGGAAAGTTTCTCTTGAAATCCGAAATATGTGGGACTCCAGGAGAGTCCAGAGATGTGCATGGGAAATGTTTGCCAAAAACATATACGAAGTTTTAAAAGATGGTCTGAAGTCAACAATTTCTTTAAAACAGAACACAGTCAAAGAGTAGTCCTAATGCTGAAATTTAGTACACAGAAATCTAGGTAGAAAGTTATGATCAGTGGCAGCTTTTTAATAAGCAGCATTTGTTGTCAACATTTCTATTAACAAATCAGTAATTTCTAAGAGTATTACACGTCCTTTTGTGTTGACTGTCAAAAATCTTGCACTGGTGCTTTGTATTTTTGTAGCTGAAAATGCTTCTTTGCACTGTGACTTGTTTTACAAAGAGATGAGCTGAAGTACAGCAGTTACTCATTAATATTTCTGGTTGGTAAGAAATTTTATATGGGCAGTTTGATCTTAAATACTCATTTAAAGCAGAACGTATTATTTTACTCACTTTGTTTTGTCTAAAACATACCTGATGGCATTGAGCAACCTATAGAGCAACATATAGATACGGTAGTTAACACAAGCCTTTCCTCACCAGTGTCATAGCTGTAGGGATTAAAAGGATGCACATTATCTGAGATGGGAGTACTTTTTAGGTTTGATGAGACTTCAGATGACCTTGTATTCAGAGAGAATCCCAGGTTTTGGGGTATTTGTTTTGTTTGTTTGGGGGGTTGGTAAGTTTTGCTTTTTGTTTTTTTCTACTTTGCTGATTAATCAAGCAAGTCATAATATGGTTTTCTTGTTTTCTCTTTTTTTGTTTGCTTGTTTGTTTGTTTGGTGTTTTCTTTTTTTGGTATGATAGCTCAACAGAACCCAACAACTCAGCTACCAGCCAGACAACAAGAGATTGAAATAAACAGGCAACAGCGTTACTTCCGCATTCCCTTCATCCGTCCCGCGGACCAATACAAAGATCCTCAGAACAAGAAGAAGGGTTGGTGGTATGCACATTTTGATGGGCCGTGGATTGCTCGACAGATGGAACTTCATCCTGACAAGGCACCCATTCTCCTTGTAGCAGGTTGGTATTGACAGCCAAATCCAAATGTTGAAAAGGTTCAGAGCTGACAGCTTACTTTAGAAGGAGAGGTTGGTGATACAGGTTTCCAAACTGTTCTTCTCTGGACATAATTTGAGGATTTAAGATTGTTGTTGATGGTGGCAAAATATTAGAGAGTATCATTTGGAGATATAACTGGTCACATGTTGTGCATGTACATTAACATGGGAAATCATAGACAAAGTGGGAACCCAAATGTTATACCCGCTGTTGCCTGTGCAGTGTCAAAGCCCATAGTTAAAAGTGGCTTTGCTGTCATGAATACAACATACAGTGACTCGCCTATTAAATATAAGATTAAAGTATAGTAGCAAGTGAGCTACACTCACCATTTCATTGGTTTGTTGCTGTCAGTCCTGTTTGGTAAACACTATTTATGTAGCATAGGGGGCTGACAGATTTAGAATACTGGCTACTTGATCAAAAGTCTCAAGTTCTAAGTCGCTTTGCTACATTTACTGTAAACTTCTGTTGTTTAATTTGTTTAAAACTTAATGTGTGTCAAATAAATGCGATTGTCATCCTGTAGTGGATTTCAGGAGAATATATCAAGATACTGATCTTTTCAGAGTCTTTCTTTTGTTCCTCTTTGTCCACTTTTTAATCACAATTTCAGTTGCAGCATCTGATACCACTTTTCTGTTCTGTGTGTAAATAAAAAAAGGAAAAACCTGTCTGAGGACTGACTTCTCGATAAGCTCTGCAAGTCTGTTAACAAACCGGAGCTTGAGAGAGGAAATCTCATTTTTGTTAATGAGACTTTTGAATGATGTAAAAGCTTTTCCCCCTTATTATTTCAGGTAAAGATGATATGGATATGTGTGAGCTTAATCTTGAAGAGACTGGCTTAACTCGCAAGCGAGGTGCTGAAATTTTGCCGAGACAGTTTGAAGAAATTTGGGAGCGCTGTGGAGGTATCCAGTATCTTCAAAATGCGATTGAAAGCAGACAAGCTCGTCCTACTTATGCTACAGCTATGCTGCAGAACCTGTTGAAATAAATGGTCATTTTGCACAGTAGCACTGGAAATGAGAACCCTTGGCCGCGATACAAAGGGAAGAAGAGTTCCTCTGTGCGACAGAGGACGTAAACATTCTATAATCATGTTAGAGATGTTTAATATAAAGTGAACAGATTTTATTAATCATGTGGTTTGTTAATTTGTACTTTATGATGTTTAATTTGTGTAGTGAACTTTACTAGGTATGAGGATCTTGAAGGAACTTCAGTCAGTGTAGTTTGTGCATTTTGTTTATATGTTGCATTTTCTTTAACAGTTTCCGTTATAACTCTTAACACTTTCAAGCATCTATCTGTACTTGGGTACATATTACAAAGAACTCATTCCAACCACCTTTTTATAAAATCCCCTCTTTAAAACACTGAAGAGGTGGCTTCAAGTGGTGGCCTAGTAAAGAGGACATGCTGTTTCTAGTAACTGGAATTGTGAGGCCTTAGCTTTGACTTCTGTTCCAGAGAAGTTGGAGTATACTTTTATATAATCTGAGACATTTTATGTCCTGATTTGAAAACTGGTTAGTGTCTGTATTTACTGACTTTTTCAGAAACTGATGGGAAATCCTCTTAAACTTGAGACCCATAAATTCTTATTTAATACCTTCTCTGTCTTGATTTAAGAGAAACTGTTTTCTGTACATTCTGAGAAGAGCATTCTTGTATGTCAATATTGTGTAATATTGGAGGTACTCAAAGAATGTACTGCTCATTAGGGCTTACGCCACTTCTCCCTTAGTTTCTGTTTTTCCTCTTTAAGTACAAATTTCCTTTAGACTTTTATTTTTCTGACCACATTTCCATTAGGAATTCTTGGACAGTTTGTTTATCCAGGTAGTGTAATTTCAATATATTAAGCAAAGTTGTCCAAGTCTTGTATCTGGAGGCATATAAGATTAAGGATAGCATAAGGGAAATTCGTTCAGCTTTTTGGTGGCAGTGTAACTTAACTGAATATTGAGGCCTGAGCCTCAGACATCCTGTTTATTTTAATTGTAATGAGATGCACGAGGTCTGTACCTTTTGTTAGATTATATAAACATTTGGTCCAATAACAATGCATCATCTTAATACTATGTGCTGATGAAATAGCTACCATTCTTGGTATGCTGGAATATCATAATGATTCTGACACTGAGAATCATTGACACATCTTAATCTCTTCTGTCAAATTTCATAGCTTTTGACAGTTCCCTTATTAAGCAGTTTGGGGAGTTTTTGTGGGTCGAATTATTAATTTCATACAGTTTAAGATGGCATCTTGTTCACTTTTGTGAACACTTTCACTATGTGGGCCATTATTTCGACAAATTAAACTTGATTATTATCTCTCTGATAGGAATTTGAAATATAAGTAGCTTGATGTCAAATTACTTACTCAACCTGATTTAAAAACAAAGTGTTGCTCTATGCATTGACAAAGTTTGCTTACACTACAAAAGTATTTCCTCACTGTTCACTCCGTTTGAAACATCTAGGAAATTTTACTTTTTAAATGCATAAATATACTTAATTATTAACTTGCAAGAGGTACAGTTCTGTAGCCCAGAGAAAGCTCCTGATGCATACATCCTTGCTGACCTTAGATGGTGCTTGCATGCCACAGTTTGTCTTGCTGTTATAAATGCACTCCTTACTCTTATACATGTGGAGATATTTGAAGAATACATGAACTCTATGAATTTGCTGCATCAGGAAATCTCAGGTTCCACTGCATATCCCCTCTACTTTTTGGTTGTGTGATTGCAAACGAGAAAGTGTTTTGTATTTTACCCACATTCTTCACCGAAGCAATAATTTTTGGCTGGAAGATGAAAGGAGAAGTGTATCAGATAGACTACTGTCTAGCAAGTTGTGTACAAACCTGTCCAGTGTTGCATGAATATAAAGGTGCTCCTTCTGAAATTTAGTTTACTGTTTTTAACGTGTTACTGAATTGGAACCCAAATTTCAGAATTTCCAGCCTCCAGAAACATACTACTGTAAGAAGCTATGATCATTCATGTGATATGAGGAAGAAAGATCACTGAACTGATAGGGCTGAGGTGCCCTTCCCTGTATTTATTACTATTGGGATTTAGCTTCTTGACTTAACACATTCAGTCTCAGTTTATATATGTATATATGCATATATATATATATATAATGGATCTTATGAGACTGAACATGCTAAGCAAAGAACCTCCATACTTAAGTATGTGTGTATGTACATACACATACATATGCTTAAATACTTTAGTGTATAAATGTCTAAGCATATTTGTGGGGAACTTAAAGAAAATTAACCGAATTTTTCCAGTCTCTTCCTTTAATTATGCCGTGATTTCCTTGACTGGCGTCAGACAGAAAATTTATTTTTCAGGATGGGGTGTATGGGAATTCTTGTTATGTAAATAGCTAACAAATACGAGCCATTGGGAAAATCAAATTGACTTTGAAAGAGTGAAAGAGGACCTGGTGGCTGGATGTTCTCAAATGAGATATTCCCACCTCTCTGCGTTGCCCCAGCAGTATGCCTGAGGCAAGCAGAAGATGCATTCCAAAAATGAGAGTATTCTAGTTTGCACAGTAGTGGGCTTTATTTTTTTCCTTTCTGTACGAAAAGCAGCATCTGCTTTTAGTTTTACTGATGTTTTTGTGCAAAACCCCTGATTTTCAGTTCATTTCAGACTTTTGTCAGGCAATATTCAGCTGCTTACTGATTGTTTCCATTATCCCATCTACTGTATCAGATAATTATACTGTTGGTTAACTTGGAGACAAAATAATAAAGGTGGGGAGAGAACTGATCTGTAGGACTGTAGCATTACCTAATACCCTTCTGATAAGTGGTTATAGAGGAAAATATAATTCTTTTTTTTTTAGAGCAAAATGATGAGGTGAACATATTGGCTTGGTTCTGTGTGTTCGATTAAAAAAAAAAAATAAAATTCTTCCTGCCTCACAGTGAAGCTGCCCATTATAGTTGAGTTGCATTAAACACTCCACAAAACAAAGGAGAGGAAGAGAATCACTGTGCTAGGCTATGTTCCCCACTAGGTGACCCAGGAATATGAGTTTTCTGGAGAATGCTACTTTGAGGATCACAAGGTCATTAAATACTTGTTTTTCATCCACTGATGAGATTGTTTTTTGTTACCTAGTTGAATCCTTTGGGTTTTTCTCCAAAATCTTTAAAGTATTTAAATGACCTCCTAATACTGTACTGAAAATTAAAACAAATAATAATAAATACATTCCATGTTGAAGTCTCAGTTGTATCTCTTACCATTTTGTCTTTAAAGATTTAAAGCATAACAAGTAAATTAATAAGGGTAAATTAAATTGAGAAGGATAAAAGAATTTCTGTGCTGCAGCCACCTGCAGCTTTTCTACCAGATGTTTATAGTGCTTAAAGTTACTGTAGTAAAGAGTTTTTCTTTACTTTCTAAGGTAAGTATTTCTCAAAAATAACACTATGATATTGAAAAAGTCTGGGTTTTTTTATGTCTCATACCTTTGTTATCAGTATTTGTTGAAATAAGTATCTTTTTACTTTTATTACTATTTTTTTAACCTTTATTGTTACCACTTCCAACATATTTACCATTTTCTATGCCGTGTGATGCTTGCATCTTTTTTGTTTTGGATCATGACAGTGATGAGTGAAACCATTTACGATGGTTCAGGTTTGTGTGCTGCAGGAAAAGCTTTGTGGGGTGGAGATGTGGTGCTGTTGGGTTGGTTTTGCTTGGTTTTTTTTGTTTGGTTTTTTTGTTGTTTTTTTTTAAATAAAGCCAGTTGTTATCAAACTTGTCTTAAGGGCCAAAACAGAGTGGTATTTTTTAATTTAAGAAGATTGAAGTAATTTAAACTTTGATATCTAGGAGATATAATTTTGTTTCACTTTCCTTATGGCCTTTGTCTCCAACTGTAGCTTTACTCCAATTTTAAGAAATAACGTGATGTGTTTTAATGTGATATTAAATACCAGTTCAATTTTGTCTGAAATTTTCAGGTAAATATTTTATTATATTTTATTGAAATACAAAAGGCTTACATCCAGCAAATATATTTGGTAATTAATAGTTGAGAGTGATAAATACAATCATGAATAGTCATTATTAAAATACACATTTTAAAATTACTTATTTTTTAATCTGACTAGCGATAACTAGTATGAATTGAAATGTACTAAACACATACAAAAATACATTTGTAATGGAAAAAAAATGGAACGCTTTCAGTGTTCTTAATGCATTCTTCAGTTACATGAGCAGTAGTGAAAAGCTAACATTTGTTGGCAGGGGTGACTTCCAGTGCCCTGCAAGAAGTATTTTTAAAGTAGAGCTTTATTCTGAAGTGCAACTGTGTAAAACCACATCTTAGGCTTCTTTTTTATTTATTTTTTTTAAACTTAAATTAAGTAAAAATTCTATTCAGCTGTAGAAACTCAACTTTGTATTCTTGGTGTATTGCCTTCATTTATACACAATCACCAGTTTTGCTGGCTTTGCAGGCAAATCTGCTTGTGCAGTTAATTGTTTGGAGTTCCTAAACAGTTCTTTTGAGCATACATAATAAGCTAAAGTTCGGTCTTTGCTGTGGTACCTGTGTGGTACAAAGTAAAAAGATTTGTCACTAAAACCAGCTACTGTCCTGAAAAGTTTCACTGCTGGATGAGGAGCTGTGGTCCAGTACAGTCATCAGCTTTGTAGAAGCTCAGTTTGAGCTGTAAGTACAACTTCCGGTACGCACCAAGCAGCAAATGGTGCCTGAGTGTTACACAGCACTGGTGCAGCATGTAATATAGATGTGCTCAAGAAAAACGTGTTCAAGGTAAAGTACTGATCACACTTTAATCAGGATTGTGGACCCATAGAGCATAAATTACTAAGCCTATGAAATACTTAATGGCCACCCATTGTCTGCATACATTTCTTCTACAAAAACTAGTAGTGACCTCTCAAAATTCTGTGTGTGTCTACTGAGTTTAAAGTGTACGTGCTTACGTGCGACTCTGAAATCTGCTTGCTACAGGGAGGGTGCTTGTGAATACAAATCTCACGTTCTGAAAAGTGAAACTGCAGGGATTGCGCCTCAGCGAAATTTGAAGTCTTAGCATAACCTGGCAGTTCAACTTGTTACCAGAAACTAAGCAGTGAAGTATACATGTACATGTGTATAAATAATACATTTTTAAACAGAAAAATAAGAATCTGATCCTCATAGAAACCATTAAAAAATTAATCTCAACTTGTGAGTGATTTGCAATGTGAGTTTTGCAGGGAGAGAATGAAAAAGTTCCCAAATGCTTTTAATGTGGCCTTTGGTCAATGACAGCTCTTATTTCTGTGATTGCCACTTACATTAGTGTATGTGAGGAAGGTTAATAAAAGGGCATAGAAATGCAGTGAAGTTTTATCGATATTTTTACCAGAATGGTTGTGACATACAATACTGAAAAAAAAGCCACTTCTTGGCAAAATCTGTTTCTAGCACTCAGCTCTTAAATGAAAGAACAGTTAAGATGTGTAAGCACTGGATGCTTAATGCATGCATCTTAGCACTGGTGACTTCTCACGAGGCAAGTTTCAGACATGGTCAAATAGTTGGTCAATGTGGTCATGTTGTTTTTCTTTAATAAACCATTTTTTTTAATGTGTACTGATTTTAGAGCTGAAACACATCTTTAGGAATCCTTGAGGTTTTTTTCATATGCATAATCAACCGGAAGTCCAGTCTGGAATAATACAGACCTTCTTTTGGAATACCTGTAAGAGAAACTCTCATAAGACATTTGAAAAGCATTTTTGGGTTTGAAAATGGATTATTTATCTGCTGCTAGTAGACAAGGTCTCACTAAAATCTGTTAAAATAATCTCTAGTTTATTGTAAGAAGAACTGACTTAATCTTGAAGTTTTTTACATACTAAGTCATTGAGCTCAGAGTAAAATAATTTTTTACTCCCTGGTATAAGTGTTGCACCTCTGTATGAAATAAAAACAAGTACCACTGCTATCATCATAATCTGGAGAACATATCTTTTACTGTCCAATAATTAGAATGCAGTGTGCGACAAATGTAGCCATATCTAAAGTACCTACAAGATTCACAGTTACAGCAGACCTGGGATAAAATAACCTTTGGGACATTCAGCTCCTATGCATTTTTTTAATGTAAGAGTGGTGACTGTGCCATGCAAACTCATACATTTGTAAAACATACACTTGATATTCTAGAACTGAGAGCGCAGCACTTCCATCTCGCTATGGTATATCAGGTCTTCTTTCCCCCATGATTCTGGCAATTAGACACCAAATCTCTGATATTGGTGGGGGAGATCCAGCAGGCTAACTTGCATGGTTGTTGTATTATTTGAATCGAAAATACTGTTTGCTTGGTGATCCAAGTGACTGGCATGAGGATGAAACGAACAGCAGTCTTTGGTTTTGCCTCAGATCTAATTTCAGTCATCTTTCTTGGTGGCTGACAGTCAGTTGCAGAGGGTCACGCTAAATGTCAGTTACTGGTTTTGATGAGCAAAGAATGGTGTATTTGATACATTTCTTGGGGACAATCTATAATTACTTTTAGGCTTCATCTGAACTACATCAGATGAAGCAGTCTTTGTGCCGATGAGGTTCAGCATTATGAAATAAATTATACTACCATCCTCTTACCTAGTGCATTATTTCCAATGCTTCTGAGCTATTTTGTGTCAAATATTTCTGGATCCTCTAAAGTTTTGTCTGAGTTTGTTTAAACTGATTTTCTGTGGTATCCCGGTGCAGCACCGTTCTTTTACAAGCTTAGAAAAGTTTGTGAAGGCTCTAGATGAGATCCTGTGCTGGGTTAACCTTGGCTGAGCGCCAGGTGCCCACCAAGCCGCCCTATCACCCCCACCCCCACCCCTTTCTTCCCCTCTCCCTCCTCAGCAGAGCAAAAAGAAAAGGGAAGAAAATAAAATGAGAAACAAAAAACAGTTAAATAATAATAGAAGCAAAAGCCAAGCAAATCCACAGGCGGAAGCGAAGGAAACAGAGATTTATTCTCTACTTCCCATCAGTAGGCGATGTCTGGCCACTCCCTGAGAAGCAGGGCTCCAAGACGTGTAGCGGTTGATCTGGAGGACAATGGAATGCCCCCCCCCCCCCTCCTCCTTTTCCCTAGCTTTATAGCTGAGCTGATGTCACATGGTATGGAATATCTCTTTGGCCAGTTTGGGTCAGCTGTCCTGGTTGTGTCCCCTCCCAAGATCTTGTCCACCCCATCCCACTGGGGGGGTGAATGTTGGGAAGAGCCCTGGTGCTGTGCGAGCACTGCTCAGCAGTAGTCACAACACGGGTGTGTTATCAGCACCTTTCTAGCTGCCAACACAGAACACTGCTGCTGTGTGGAAAACCAGCTCAGGCAGACCCACTACAGCTCCTTTTTCTTTTCAAGGGTTAGATCCATTACTGATTGTTGCCAGATAACATCTTTGAAAAAGAAGCCTACTCACCCTTGCCATGTACGAGCACAAATAAATGTTTATAAAATTCATGCATTAGGTCAACTGAAATATAATAGACTTTACAGACAGCTTGACATAAGACCCTTGGAGCTGAAAAGGAGTGTGCTTTGTTTTCCAGCACCTTTTTCACTGAACAGAGAACACCCAGCACAGTCACTAATAGGACAGCAGATACTACAAGAGAAAAGTTGCACTTTGAATGAGGTTGTGTCTTCAGCTTCCATCTTAAAGGAGCAGAGAGCACATCTGTAGGTCAGGCAGGCACCGGAGAGTCAGATCAGCAGGCTAATTTTTAGAGAACTTTGGCATGTTTGACTCTCAACCACAGTAGGCCAACTGGATGTGAACTTGTTGGTCTTATATTTCAGTCTGATGAGCTGATCCACTTGAATGTATAAATTCTAGCTCAGTGTCACATTCTGCTTTGGCCCAAAGAGAGATGACTCTCATGAGAGATGAGTCATTCCTCCTTGGACTATTTGTGGAGCAAGACACACCACATTCCCAGAGATTTAGCCATGTAGGGAGGTAGCAGTGGTTTTCAGATGTTTGCAAGAACTTGTGTTTTCTACTGAGCTCAGAGAGAAGGAAGAACAGGTTCTTCACCTGGATGTGAAATGTGTTTGTTAGTTCCTGGACAACTAATTGGGCAAAAACTCAACCAATCAAACTCCCTTCTGACAGATGTTTTGCAATTATTTTCCTTGTAATGACTCTATAACTAAGCTGGAGACGTTTTTCATGCTTAAGAAGGAATTGTAGGTTATTTTAGCTTCTGCTGGAATGTTACGCTTATTTTCCTATACACCTTTATAAATACGGAGCTGTGCCTATTGTACATAATATGTCCTAAAAAGCTGTCACTGCTGTCGTTACACATTGCAAAACAGAATTTAATTTGACCTAAGAGTTCCAGATACCCACCTCCTCCTGAAAATTCAATTCAAGTGCCATATTCTGTTTTAAAAATCCTAGTCCAAAAGGAGTTTGCTAGATTGTGATATGGAAGTGATGCTCTTAGTTTCAGCTAACGAAAGCTGTATTTTATATATATTTTTCTTCATCAACTTTTTTTTTCAAATAATTAAAAACATGTTCAACCTAAGGGCTCTGATGTAAACACTCATTTTGAACTTAAGTAATGGTGAGAAAATGGCCAAAACTACCTAATTTTTTTTAATTTTTTTTTTAAACACACTTCTATTTTGTGGTTGATTCACTTCTCACTGAATCAGTTTCCTTAACTAGATCTTGGGAAGAGCTTTGTCAATATACTTTCAACAATTCAAATAGAGCGTAGATGACACAGGCCTGGTTTTCTCCCACAGATGTGCCATTTTATTCCTTTCATAAATTACTTAGTGATTTTTAAGTAGTAATTTTAAGTAGTTCAGCTGGTATGAAAGTTTCTTGTTCTAAAATTACCAGCAGACACATTTCTTTTAAGACGAGTGTATAATACTAATTGCAGAGGTCGGTGCTCTTAGCAGCAGTGATGGCAATTCATTGTTGAGCTTTTCTGAACTGCTGCTCTCTGCTGACTTGGCAGTCTCTATTGCTGTGTTCCAGATCTCCCATTGTCAGCTCAGTCTGTAACTGTGACCTGGAGTACTTGAAGAGACCAGACCTGGGTACAGTGAAGATCAATGGAAAATAAATCTTTCTATATGGTATCATTATTTTTTCCCTTAGATACATAACATTGTACTGGCTCAAGCCAAAGATCCACAGCCCTGTAGCCTGTTTCCCATACTCTATAGCTAGTCTCAGTCTCTTTTTCCCCAGAGAAACAAGAGGTTTCAAGTTGCCAAACTAGAAATAGTGTTTGAGATACGAGCAGTATTCTGCTCAAATTAGAATTCCTCCTTGTTCAAATTCTGTGTAGCTTAAACAGGCAGAAGTTATTTTTTATATCGTACATTATTGCTATTTAAGACCTCCCCTTTGGTTCACATTTTGTGCTGCTTTGTCATTTTAGATCTTTCTTCCTTCCTGTGTTTCAGTGACTGCTACATTAGCAAAGGGTTTTACACTAGAACTTGGTCACATAAAAGCACTGAAGAAGGGATTATTATTGTCATATCAAGCATCCGAAAAATCCGAGCTTTTATTTGTATGGAGTTACCAGGAGAGCCTTCCTGGTAACCTTGACAAACACAAAACTCAACAAATAATTTTAAAGTTCTTGAAAATAGTCACAAACCTTGGTTTTGCCTGGCTGATGCTAGAAATGAAGAATTTCAGAGACTAACTTGTCAGTCCTGGATTTGTAAAGTGGTCTGGTGACCTACAACAGGGAAAAAAAAAGTTAAAACACTGGATTAATTATTTCACTAAATCACAAAAAGCACTCGAATAGGATAGACCACCAAAGCCATGCAAGAGAGCTGTAAGAAAAGCAGTTCTACAGTCCTGTTATGAAACCTAGACAGCAGTGAATGTGGAAAGCAAATAAATGAATTAGTATTTTTAGTTCTGAAATTGCTGAGCAAGAAATCAGAATAAAATTTGATTTAGTTGTGCAGTTAATACATGAAGATGGACCCGTTATTTGAAGTGGGGCTGTTTGTTGAGTAAGAAAAGGATTTCCATGCATTTTACCTCCATGCTGAATTGTGTTTTCAAGTTCGTGTAACGCTTCGTGATCAGTGATCTCTGAGGAACTGACACAAGCACTTACACTACAAGCCGTATGACAAAAGCTAGTTATGGGTTCATCGTGTTCAAAAGCAGGATTAATCCTTATGGCATTTTCTGAATTGCAGATGTTGAGAGTAGGACTTCTACAATGCAGAACATTTTTGTTTAGGTAAGATTTTAAATAGCAAAAGAAAAAAAGGAATATTTTGAAATGTGAAGAAAAAGATTGTGAGCAGCTTACTGCAAATTAGAGTCTCTTTTGCTTTTTCTTCTTAACTTAATAATTAAAATGATGACAAGAAAAACAAGGCTTAGTAAGCCAAGAGTGAGAGGTCTAAAAATGAAGGGTTGTTTGGGTTCTGGAGCAAATTTTGCACAGCGCTGTCCTTGGTAAAGCTGGTGTCTACGTGCAGGGCATCTAAAGTGGGGAGAGGAAGAGAAAAATGTACAGAACTTGAAGGCAGAAAATACAGAGTACCTCAAATGAAAACAAAGGAAAATCTGCGATTAAATATAAGCACACTGTTCTCAGTACAGTTCATTGTTATGTGTCTGTATGAAATAATGTGATTGATAATAGAGGAAAGACAATATTCTTAGTCCTGAGAGTGAGTGTTAAATAAAAAGACACATATTCTTTGCCAACATACAATTTTTAAGGAAATTATGCATTTGGAACATCTCTGACAAACTTCTGGCCCTGCAAGTGAAAATGAAATAACATCTATGTTTTATAACCTTAGAAATTCAGGTCTGTTTTTGACTAATGTCTAAATACATCTTTGAAGCCTACGTTGTGTTTATTGATGACATTAATCAGAGTAGCAAGGTCTGAAATATGAGTTCTACTATAAACAGCTCCCTTTAAAGCAAGGGAGAGGATTGCTGTAGTTTATATGAGAACACAGGGGTTCCAGTTAGTGGAAAAACTAGCGTGGTTCTGAGTAAATTCACAACCAAAACATGTGCTTGCCTAAAGCAAATAATAGGCCATCAATTTCCCTCTGCTGACTGTACAGATTTTCACAAGCTGACAGTCTGAAACTGGTGGTAAGTTTGTAATTTGCTATAATTCACAAGAAGTTTAATTTATTATTTTTATTACTTTTATCATTCTAAATGATGGTTTGGTTATCACTGTACATCGAGTCAGGGCTTTCCTGAAATAGAGTGGTGCTGTTTTCCTTAGCGCATTGGTCTTGAAGGAGAAGGATCTACCCTTTGCTACCTCAGGACCTTTTTGAAGAGGCCCTCTTTAGCTCACAGGCTGATTTCTAGTACAAAATACTGCAGCTGCACTGCTGTGACTCCGCAAGCCAGGAGGTTAGCAGTAACTGCAGCAAATTCAAGTTAATCTATTATCATTTCTATGACGCCCACTGCAGAAAATGAATTATGGCACTTACATTCTAACAGTGAAATTGTTGTATGAATAATTTGTGAAGTAGTTCTTATTTTTTGACATTAATCCTAAGTATGTTAAAAGACGTATCGTTAACCTAGTAAAGTCAATATTAAGAGAGAATAAACAAAAGAATTGTAACTTGTCTCTTGCTTATACACCTGGCTGGTCAAATACTGTGTGCCAGTCTAGCATACAGTTTCACATAATGCTCTGGATAGCCCAGTCTTCCAGTGAGATGAAATTTGATACTTTTAAAAGAGAATTAGCGTCTTCAGGTACTATCATAGTTCTCAGTATTGGCTTAACATCATTTCATGTAAAAATCCTTTTGCAATGTGTTTGAAGTTTGGAGGAGCTGCTAAACTTTGAGTCTTTCCCAGAAAGTCCTGAAAGCAGCCTCAGCCCTCATGTGCTTTATTGGCTGGTCTGGAATCAGCATAGTGCTCAAAGATGTGTTTATAAGAGTACAGATTTCATTTTAAATACATCTTAGGAAAACAATTTCTTAAAACACTACTGTATAACTAATAACAAAACCATGAATGTGTTATTTCATTTTTCCAACAGGTATTTGGAAATCTGAAAGGAATGCATGGTTTTGAACATGTCACCTCTGCCAGTGATGCTGAATTTCTAATAAATTTCTAAAGCATCTCTAAAAAGTAACTAGACCATGATGCTCTGCTTGTACCAACAGGCAGAAATAGATTTACCCGTACTGAGACCATACTGAAGAAGGGTATTGCAATGTAGCTTAAAGTGCCTGAATGTTGAGGTCTTGGCTTATTAACATCGTTTGTGCTGTTGAAAAGTGTATGCTCAGCCCTGCTTGTTCATGCAATAGACATATCAGGGGTCTGTGAACAGAATTCATGTTAAGCCACATTTATTTACCTGCAGACAGCTCCTCTTCCTGGAACTAACTCGCATTTCCCACCATTGACGCAAAGATGTGGTTCCAACTCACACAGGCTCCGACAGGGTAATCCGTCTTGGCTTGCGTACCCAGGTTTACAAAGGCAGTCGGCCTCTTTTGTCCACTCATTCGTTATGCATTCAGAAAACTCGTCACACGCCATGAATTTGCATGGGTCTGCCTGATCAGCTGCAGAGGATGGGTAAATCATTAATTGGTGCATTACCCCAAAGTAACTTGGCAGGCTTTGTGACGGCTAGAGAAAACAATTCACATTTCCTAGCCTGCTACTTGTGCGTGTTAATAGGAGGATGTAGTCTAGCATAAAAGGACACACATCCTTCTTTCTGTAGATGACACAACAATAATGCAAGCTTAGATTTACTTCTACATTTGTTTACCCCATCGCTATTAAGCTGTGATGTTATTTTCATCTCGCTGACAAGGATTTTCACACTTGTTTATTTTTATCCTTTTTTTTTTTTCACTGTAATTGCATGGATACTGTGTTACAGCCTTGCTTATGTATAAGAAATAGTTTTGGCTGTAATGATCTTAAACACGTAATTTAGGACATGACAAGGGACAAGAATTAGATTATTAAATATTGCACCATACTACAAGGACTGCAAGCTAGAAATATTGGAGTGCTCTAGAGAAAATATATGCTTGCAGGGCTCTTATATTGAAGTAATGTGTTGGCACTGGGAAAAACCTGATTTTTTGTTTGTTTTGTTTTCTAAATATTTGCCATAGGGATGGCTCTGTGAGATTAAAGGAGAATGAGCCTGCTGAAATGAGCCTGGCCAAAACAGGGAACAGCTTAAAGTTCTGACTTCAGCTGTCACCCAAGTCTACTTCTACTGTCCCGTTCTCTGATTCTTACTAGAGAGGAAATGTAGACCCAGAAGGAGTCATTTTAACTCAGTGCTGCACCCAGCTTGTGCTGATGGGGTGAGGAGGAGAAGGGCTGCATCCACACATGTTGTCTCATGGAAGCAGTTTTCCACATATTATTAGGTAAAGCCGTTAGAAGGTAAAAGGTGAGAAGCAGATCTGGGATACAAATTCTGTTCTTGCCAGTGAAGTTTTCAGTAAGATGTGTAAGGAAGGAAATGAGAGAAGATATACAGAGATGAGCTGGGCTACATGGCCCTTTTTAGTTATAGCTTGTTTTGTATCAGAATTATTGTGGCCAGCAGGACTAGGGAAGTGATTGTCCCCCTGTACTCAGCACTGGTAAGGCCACACCTCCAAATACTGTGTTCAGTTTTGGGCCCCTCACTATAAGAAGGACATTGAGGTGCTGGAGCATCTCCAAAGAAGAGCAACAAAGCTGGTGAGGGATCTAGAGAACAAGGAGCAGCTGAGGGAACTGAGGAAAAGCAGTCTGACAGGAGATCTTATCTCTCTCTACAACTACATGACACAAGTTTGTAGCAAGCTGGGGATCAGTCTGTTCTCCCAAGTAACAAGTGATAGGACAAGAG
>VZZY01022236.1:69739-182874 GCA_013400335.1 Eurystomus gularis
GGGTTGCCAAACATTGGAACAGGCTGCCTAGGGAAGGGGTGGAGTCACCATCCCTGCCTAGGGAAGGGGTGGAGTCACCATCCCTGGAGGTATTTAAATGATGTATAGATGTGGTGCTGAGGGACATGATTTAGTGATGACTGGGTAGTGCTGGGTTAATGGTTGGGCTTGATGATCTGAAAGGTCTGTTCCAACTGAAATGATTCTATGGTTCTATTCTATGGTTCTATGTGGGTTTAAAGTGAATTAAGAAGATAAACTTGTAGCTTAAAAAGAAGATTCATGCTGGATATTGCAGCTAGTACCTGTAGGTACTAACTGGAGTGAGAATTTTCTTCTGGAGAGACTGACTTCATGCTCCATACTAGATGCTCATTAATAATAATTTCAATGAAATATTGTGTTCCTCATAGTAGTACTAGTAATCTCAGACATACATTGGGATAAAGTGGTAGAAATTAATCCAGCAGAGCTGTTTACTTTTAACTCCTCTACAATTCTATGAATAGTTCCCTTTTTTTTTTTTAAAAAAAAATTTTAGACTAGTGAATGATATCATTTTCAGTTTTCATTTGCTGTATACAATGTGCATGTTGATTTAGGATCTGCTTTGCTCCTGGACTGTAAATATATGTATATGTAAACTCTAACAACTGGCTAACTTTATTGTCAGGGAAACCCTTGTTTATATCTTAAAAAACCCAACCAAACACCAAGTTAAAAAAAAAAGAAATCCTGTACTTTGGTCATTGATACTACTGATTAGGAATTACAAAGTTGTCTCTAATAAAACAAAACTGGCTGGCAAATCAAAAGAGGATATTAGTTCTTACAGATTCTTTTCTTATCCCACACAGAATTGCACTCCAAGGAAAACCAGAACACTTCCAATGGAAAAAATGGTCGATTAAAAAGTTAGTATGATTGAGTGCTTGATTAAATCAGTAACAACTGCATTAACCACATGCCTCCTGTAAGTTTCTCCCCAGTTTTGATGGTCACAGTTTACCTTTATTACAGTGGAAATAAAGGTTGATACTGCAATAAGGAGAGACAGTCTCTGTCTAAGCATTACCCAGGGTTGTGTGCTGCAGTCCTGCAGTTTTCAGAATCTGAAAGTTCTCAGTGTGTTTCTGTTTAACACATAGAACTTGGCATTAGTATTTTGCTGAGTTAGAGGGTCACCTTTTTTTGTGATAATGTTTCATTTTCCTTAATAAAGTGTTTGGCTATGGACCTGCCATACTTTGTCATCTTTTCTGTGTCTTCACTTTGTTTAGGTTACAAAAATAATGCATGAAGGTATTTTTAAAAGCCTGCTATGTTATTCTTTATGGTATTATTTATGATTAATGCAGCCAACCCTTTGCAGCTCCTGAGAGTGTGCGTGTGTGTGTGTATATATATATTCTGGACCTTTGGTCCCATCAGTGTTTCATCTTGGTCTAATATTATTACCACTAGATGGCTCTTACTTTCACAATAAATAGGAATTTGCTTAAATTACCTTAATTTACTAAACAGGTTGGGGTTTGCTTATTTGTTTTCTGGAATGAAAAGACAGCAGGGCTTTGAAACACCTGTATGGGACTATACTGGCTTTCGAAACATAATTTCTTCTATTTTGACATTTTGCTACTGCTCGTGAGCCTTGGAAGAACTCTCTCAGCAAACTCTGATTAATTTTCTTGAATTAATGCTGAAATATCACATCAGTAAAGCAGCCAATATGGATGAAGATAAACGATTTTTAGGTTTTTATTGTGTTTGCATTTTAGCAGCTTTCTAATTTTAATTTAATGAAATATTACTACCAAAGCAGAGGATGTGTGGTAGCCCAAAGTTCACTCTTTCTAGTGAACTAATGTAATACTTTATTCAGGAAAACATCAGTTTATCATGGCAGTATTTGAATGCTTGAATACTGTGATTTTGTTAATTTTCTTTACCACATGCTACCTGTGCCACAAGGAGATTTGTAAAATGAAAACAGATTAGAAACTTCCTGCATTAATTGTAAATGGATTTTTGTTCTGGAAATGCCAGAGATCTGTACGCAAGAATAGACCTTAACCAAAGCTGCTAAAGGTATGTGCATGCTGAGGTATGGGTATCATTCTTCTCCATACCGATAAAAATTAGATTCAGCCCCTGAAAATAGATCCAGGCTTCAACCTTATATAGCAATATAGTTTTTGATACTTTAAGCTTCTTACATTACAGTACTGTCCAGATGTGTTGTTACTGACTTTCTGCTGTTTAACGAAGACTGCAGACTTATTTGAAAAGTATTTAATCAGGAGGTATTCTGGAATTCCAGATCTACAGAGTGCTATGTATAATCATGCCCTGGTCAGTAAGTATCTGTAGAATCCAGTTATTCCTAGAAATTATCTCCTTCTGTCTTGAACTCTGTAGCTCTTTAAAAATAGAATTAATGATGTTCTAAGCTACAGTTTGTTTACGGCGTTGCAAAATAATCAGGAGTTATGTTTACGTACTTGGGTGCAAGATTTGCATAAGACACTCCTTTAAACTGCACATGAGTACTCTTTATACCTGTCCATGTCCAGCCCTTATTCTAGAGAGTTTTTTGTTCGCTTTACTTGGCTCTGTAAAGCAGTTGGTGTACATGCACAGGCCACACCTCCACTCTGTATTTCATTAGAGTATGAAAACATGTCTGCAGATAATTTGCAACATCTTGGTTTTTCCTGTTACTCCTGATCACTGGGAGGCTATTGCTCATATTGTTATTTCCAAAACAGTAATAATTCTGAAGCTGTAGCAATCTGGAAAAGATTATCTGCTTGGTTTTGTTTTCATACATACATTAGTAACACCATCTTACCTGGCTCAATATCCAGGGAATAGCTGTCAATCTCCAAATTGAGGTGTTGGGCTGCAGCATCACAGAAATCTTCCAAAACGCAGTGTACTGCTTCTGTAATATTGTATGGCACTGTCCTGGCAAATTTCATTTTGCTATTCACAATCACACTTCCGTTCCTGAAGTTAAGTATTTCCAGGTGCTTAAAACCTGTAAGGTTGGACTGAAGGTATGGAAGTAGCTGCAAAACAGAAATCTGCCTTTATTTTAACTTACTGTCAATGTCTGCCTGCTATTTCTCTTATAGTCACTTCTCATTATCAAGTACACACATCACTTATCTATCTGGACTTAAAACAATTATTAAACTCCACCACCACATTCACTTTTCCCTTTAACACTATCTTCTTCTGGACTTTTGAGTCTTTCTTAATAATATATTGAGATGGATGGGCAGCAATTTCCCCTGCAATGAAATGCGCAGCAGCTGGGGAATTTATTCAGCTGGAAGAGAAAAAAACCACCTCACTCAAAAGCCAACTTTAATTATTTTCAAACGTTCAATCCCAGCAGGTTAGGGCATAGCATAACAGGCATGTTACTGAGCTGACCTGCTGCCCTATTGTACCCATAGAGAAAATCCATATCTAATCACATTCCCCCTGCTAAGCTATGATATGTTTTAAAAGGCCTATTTTTAAATCCAGCATGTAGGCACAAGCCTTAAATGTAATCGGCACTGCTGTACTGTTGACGTGAATCTAAGAAAAAGGCAAATAAATTACATGCCAGGCATATATCTGGAATCTCTTAAACAAGTGAAAACTTTCATCACTGACTTAATAAACTCTTAATAACCTGCGAGCATCCCAGGCTTATGGAACCTTTAAAAATACAGCTTATCAGACTGAATTATAGTAGGGTCTGATACTGGTAAAATACTGTGCTCTTCAGTGCATTTCTTAAACTGCGCCTGACTATTGCATATGTTGTTCAAGTTGATTTTCACCCACCAATTGCATGAACTGTTGTTCTAGTGCTTTGTATTCTTGAGAACTCCTATTGAAGAGGTCATCAGAAAAATGCATGTTGGTTACCCTCAGGCTGAAGAAAACCACTAGCTCTTTGCCTTTGCCTGCGGTTGTCATGGAGCTGGTAGTTACATACTTCAGCGTAGGAGCTGCGGTGGCTTCTGCAGGCTCAGTTGTCAGCACTGAGATATAACCGCTGCCATGGTCCCCTTCATCCAGTGCTGCTGTGCTCATCACACCGATGTGATCTAACTCGGCAGCAATATCCTGCACTCCTGTCCCGGTGCCATCGGGAGGAACGCTCTCAGATGCAGGCACTGAGGAATCTGGTACTTCAAGGGACTGTTCAATAATCTCAGAGTGGCTGTAGGATGGGCTGGTTGCTACAGGCTGCAGTGCTATTTGGTCTGATGGTAACACATGAGTAATAACATCTTCAGGCTGTGTGGTTGAACCAATAAAGAAAGGCAACATGTCGTAAATGCTGGCTGTAACTAAAATGTCATCGCCTGATGATTCCACTTCATCCATGATCTTAACTGCTGCAGAAAAACAACGGAAAAACAAATAGCTATTTTGAAAAGCAAGCATAACAAACATCAAGCATGGAAACATATATATTGTCTTTCCACTGAAGCATTTCTACAGGCAAGTTTTAACATTATCTAAACATGAAGGTGTTATTTCCATCACCAAGGAAGGACTATTGAAATAAAACACCTCATCCACACGTTTGATTGATGAGATTTCTGTGGGTGCTGTGTTTAAATAGTAATTATATTCGGTAAGTATTTCCTGAGCCATTCCAAAGCACATTCTTATTTTGAAGGTACATAATCACACTGTCGGTTTATATTGACTGAAAGAGTAGATCTCAGCTTTGAGCTGTCTGCTCAGATCAATTGTCTGCCAGAGTCATTCTGTTCCCATCTAAGAGGTTAAAGCTCTTATTTGCCGGTAATCATAAAATGTGGTTACAAAACCCAGTACAGCAAAATGTTGAAAATGTGTTGATTTACCTAAAATAGAACATGACCAGTCAAATTCAAACATTAAGAAATCACCTGCTGCACTTGAAGCAGCCTTTTGATCCAGATGCTGAACTTTCATGAGGTCCCCATTGGGGCTTGGCGTGCATCTAGGATGTGTGATAGCTGAAACACAAATCTAAAGTGTGATGAATAAGACTCTGAATTTGACTTTAGCCACCTGGCCACAATGACTTCACAGAAAATGATGGCCTCCATGCAACAGACATCTAGCCATGCTGATAACTTCATCCTTTTCCAGTGATACACTTGTGTGAGCTCTTCACGTGGGAGTTTTAGCAGCCTTCTGCAGGCAAGTTTACTTATCAGCTGATAGCAAAGAACGTTTTGTCCAAATGATGAACACTTCCTTTCCCTGGGCACTAATTTCCTCCCAGTGGCCAATGAAATTACTAAAGGAGAGCAAACTTCTGCATTGGGAATAACTTGACTGAAGGAGGTGGCAGCTATCCCGTCCGTAGCACGGGAGTTCCCCATGGATGTTCTTTGTCTTTGTCTCTTTGCCTCTAAAGGAATGAGGCCCAACCTTCTGCTTATTTTATTGCTGGTTTTGTGAACAAATGTATATCTTCAATTAAAAAAAAAAAGCTTAATATGAGATAGCTGTCTATTTTATTGACAGTATTAATTTAATAGCACATACTCTATGTGCTCTATGCTTTCTAGCTGCAGATAAAATGCCTTGTTCTAATGTGGATTATTTTCTATATAGCCACATGTAGCTCCATTCTGCTAAGCTGACCACACTTCTCAAAACAGCAAAGAATTGTTCTAAGGCATGGTATGTGTTTTTATTAGAATTAGATGCTTAAAAAGAGTTTTCTACTATCTGATAGTTAAGCTATGGGAGTAGGTTGTGAGAGAGCTAGATTTACTTTTTGGTTCTGCTTCAAACTCCTCCGGATTCTTAAGAATATGCCTCTGTGTGGTATTTATCTCAGTTCTAGAAGGCATTTAAAAGTGAGATGCATCCTCTAAGCCAGTCATCTTTGCTCCTTGGTAGATAGACATTTATCTCACTTGGAGAAAACCATCCAAACGTATGCTGGATTTTCTGAAGTGCCTGGGTCTTTCTGCTGACACCAGAACACACACAATGGATTTATGTAAGATGCCTGGTTTTCATAGAATCATAGAATGTTTCAGGTTGGAAGGGACCTCCAAAGGTCATCTAGTCCAACGTCCCTACACAAGTAGGGACATCTACTTAGGTCAGGTTGCTCAGAGCCTCATCAAGCCTGACCTTGAATGTCTCCAGGGATGGGGCCTCCACCACCTCTCTGGGAAGCCCATTCCAGTGCCCTGTGACCCTCATGCTAAAGAACTTTCTTCTAATATCTAGCCTAAATCTATCTTTTCCTAACTTAAAGCCATTACTTCTTGTCCTATCACTACAAACCCTTGTGAATAGACCTTCCCCTGCCTTCTTGTAGGCCCCCTTCAGGTACTGGAAGGTCACTATAAGGTCGCCCCGGAGCCTTCTCTTCTCCAGGCTAAACAGCCCCAACTCCCTCAGCCTTTCTTCGTAGGAGAGATGCTCCATTCCCCTGATCATTCTGGTGGCTCTCCTCTGGACATGCTCCAGTACGTCCACATCCTTCTTATGCTGGGGGCTCCAGAACTGGACACAATACTCCAGGTGAGGTCTCACCAGGGCAGAGTAGAGGGGCAGAATCACCTCTCTTGATCTGCTGGCCACAGTTCTCTTGATGCAGCCCAAGATGTGATTGGCCTTCTGGGCTGCCTTTGCACACTGGTGGCTCATATCCAGTTTTTCATCCACCAACACTCCCAAGTCCCTTTCCACAGGGCTGCTCTCCAGTATGTCCTCTCCCAGCCTATATGCTGGTTGCCCCTGCCCAGGTGCAGGACCCTGCACTTGGCCTTGTTGAACCTCATAAGGTTCATCTGGGCCCACCTTTCCAGCCTGTCCAGGTCCCTCTGGATGGCATCCCGTCCCTCAGGCTTATCAACTGCATAGTTTCTGTTATCTAAATCAATCTCTTTGGCTCCTTGTAGCATTGTTGAGTTTCACTAATTTCTCTGAGGTGCTCAAGTATTTGTTCATATCAAGTTCATATTAAATATCAAGTATATTTATTTGAGCTCAAGCTCAAAGCAACACTTTCTATTGTGTTGCATTTTGACACTACCGGCAGGGCAGTGTGGTTCTGACTGTGGCAAAGAGTCAGTAAATTTTACTCCGGAATACCAGTAACATGGTGTTACTGGTGTGTTCCACCTCCCACTCCCAGTTCTAAGGTTCCATTTGTGCCCTGTGGCCAAGAAAGCCAATGGTATCCTGGGGTGCACCAAGAAGAGTATAGCAAGCAGGTTGAGAGAGGTTCTCCTTCCCCTCTACTCTGCCCTGGTGAGGCTTCATCTGGAGTATTGTGTTCAATTCTGGGCTCCCTGGCTCAAGAAGGACACGGAACTGCTGTAGAGGGTACACCAAAGGGCTATGAAGATGATTAGGGTACTAGAACACCTCTTATGAGGAAAGGCTGACAGACTTCGGGCATTTTAGTCTACAGAAGAGAACACTGAGAGGGGATCTTATCAATGCTTATAAATACTTAAATGGTGGGTGTCAGGAGGATGGGGCAGTCTTTTTTCAGTGGTGCCCAGTGACAGGACAAGAGGTAATGGGCATAAACTTGAACATAGGAAGTTCCATCTGAACATGAGGAGGAACTTTACTTTGAAGGTGGGAAAGCATTGGAACAGGCTGCCCAGAGAGACGGTGGAGCCTCCATCTCTGGAGCCATTCAAACCCGCCTGGATGCATTCCTGGGCAACCTGCTCTGGCAGAGGGGTTGGACTAAAGGATCTCCAGAGGTCTTTTCCAACCCCTACCATTTCTGTGATTTGTTTCACAGTGTTCAAGTGTTTCACATGCCTTGGCTAAGGGAAGAACTAGAATTTCTTTTTTTTTTGTGTCCTGTGGGGAAATGAACTTCCAGAAACAATTTCAAAAATATTCTGGATACTCTGAAGCAGAACTCCTCAGACAAAGCAGCCTGGAAGGGTCATTACTGCATCTGCTTCTGTTTATGCAATCTCTACATCAGTAACTAGTACAAATGTTACCCTGTTACAAATAAAGCCATTTGAAATCACGATGTATGTAAGACTGTTTTTAACAGGGATCGAGGAACAGGTGGTAACGTATTTCAGCAAGGTGCTGAGGAGTATCAGGTAAGCTCTTGCTCGAGCTGAGTTTATCACCGCAGCAGTGCGTGTTCTCATAGCTACGCATGAAAAAACATTCTAGAAACAAGATATAGGCTACTCTGACAGGGGTATTCAGGGAAAGGACACCTTCTACATTTGCAGCTTTCTGGCTGCACAAAATATCGCAAGTTTGTAAGGCAGCTGCCTTGCAAGATGTTCCCCCTGTTTTGAAGACCAGGTTATTAGCTACTGTTACAATTTCTTGCAGGATTCCCCTGTTATCTTGCATCTCAAAGTAGAGTAGTCATCAAAGATACTTTCCCAATTGTCCTGAACTGTTGCTGATGATAGACAAACATTTTTTTTAAATACTTCGACACACTGGAGCAAATCACTAGAAGCCAAGGTTTCCAGAGACAAGGTTTTAGAGGAGGCAACTGCAGAGCAGTAGGATGCCACAGAAGGTGCTTCTGTTGCCTGGAACACTAGCATGCTGATGCTAAGTCATTGAAGATCACTCATCTCTGTTAATATTTAGTATGCCTTTCCCATGTTGGACAAGGTAAATTTTTACAGTAAATTTTGCTGTCCTCATCTGCAAGCATGAAACAATCTTTCACCAAGGGCCTCCTTTTAATGGGGAGAATATTTGGAAACCAGAATAATGTAGGTGACAAAAAGTCCCACTTGATAAGAGGCTGCATGTCACCTGTTTTGGGTTTGATATTTAAGGCTGAGTTCTAATCCCATATTTATCATCAGTGAACTCACTGAAATCAATGGAACTGTGGTAGCGTAAGATCGGGATATCAGGTTTGCCCTAAGGATCAGGAATGCCCTGTTCTATGGCCTTTAGGGGAAAAGCTTTCTGCCCGATTATATGAGAAGCTTCTCCCACATCCGTAGCCGTTCATGACTGAAGTGTACGAAAGAACAAGTAAGCTTAGAGTACAAATGATTCTGGAAGAGACTCTGAAGTACACTGCTGAAAAGAAACATCTGTGTTGGCTGGGATGCAGAAAAAGATCAAGTGCTGTATTCTCCTTTATTGCAAGGCCAGACGGTGGTGATCTGAAAGCACAACAGGACCACAAAGTGTGTGCAGCAAATTCCTATTTAAACTCGCACAATCTCCTTTTATTTGTTGTGATTTGTAATTTGCACTGCTGACAGTATAATACAAGGGCTGTGCCCTAGAGGGTAACGAAAGGAGAACAACGAAGTGCTGTTTGGAACCGGGGTTGTGCTTGCAAGATGTAACACCAAGCGCCACACCAGAGCTTCATGCCCTAGTACTTCATTGAGAACTTGAGATGTTTTTCTCTTGTGGTGTCCTCATGTTTCTTGTGTAATCAAGGATATGGGCAGATTAGAAAAACAAAGCCTAGTGATGTTCTCTGTTTACAAAGCTCTTGCTGTTACTTATTATGCTGATAAGGAGTGAGAGTCACCTACCAGTTAAGAGAACTCAGAACAGATTTCTTAGCATTAGTGCTTGAGGCATTAATGCAGGATGATCTACTGATGGGATGAACCTGCAACTCCACAGAGCAACCTTCTCTTGGCGTGACAACATACACTCAAGCATATGATTGTGATGGTATTTGTTAGACAGATTATATTTTAGAAAGAGGTAACTACAGAAGAAAGAAGTACAGAAAAGGTTTTGAAGTTGCAGGAAGTATGAAGCAGAATATATTACACATTTGGCATATAGCTCTGTATATGTGTGTGTGTGTGTGAGAGAGAGATATATATAGGCTATACATAGACTATAAAGGTCTCGTGGCATCCTCTTATTACAGGCAAAGTAACTTAAAAGGCCTTGAGGGCATACCAAGATGATCTCTGTATACGCATCACCTGTTTTCATCAGCTGCCAATTCTTCTTTATCAGTCACTGTCTCTGCAGCTGAGACAGACTGTGACCACAGAGGTGGTGTTTGTCCCTTGCAATATGAAAGGAAAAGGGCTCCCCAAAACGGCTGCTGAGCACTTGCTGAAGCACAGCACCAGACCTGAACCCAGGAGTTACTGACCCTTTCTGTTGGCTACACTTTAGCATGCGTCACAGTACTGTTGCAAGACACAGTTATACAAGTACATGTTGAAATAAACAATAAAATGATTTGCAACTCATTTTGCCAAGATTTTCCATTGTCTACATGAGACTTTGATAAAAAACAACCCTAAGGAGTTAATACTGTGGATGAAACAAAGAAGACCTAGACATTTGGAATGAAAAAATAAAGCCTTTTCCACTTAAAGTGTCAGTTTTATATATAAACCCAATATATACTGGTTTTCAGACTAGATATAAGGAAGAAATTTTTTATAATGAGCGTGGTGAAACACTGGAACAGGTTGCCTAGAGAGGTGGCAGGTGCTCCAAACCCTGAAGTGTTCAAGATCAGGTTGGGCACATCTCTGAGCAACCTAAACTAGTTGAAGATGTCCCTGCTCATCGCAGGGGGGTTGGACTAGATGACCTTTAAAGATCCCTTCCAACCCAAACAATTCTATGATTCCATATGTGCATATTTATGTATATAATTTTAAAATGCACTTAAACTGGTTTACCATAAAGGAATTATTTGTAATACTTCACACAATTTGCCTTGTAGATGAGATTTTTACATCAAAAGGCTAGAAAAAACACAGGCAATTATTTTATGAAACCTCTAAAAGCACAAACCCTGAAGATTTAAACATTCTTAGCTCAGAATATTTCATTTCATTATTACAGTTTGGTCTACAACACTATCATACAGATGTAGGGAACCCTCAGAGAGCCTGAAATAAGTTGCTGAACTCAAATACACCCCCAGAGTAACCATATTGAAGATTAAACAATAGTATGGAATTAAAAACTGCTGTCAGCAATAAAAAACTCAACTCTAACTCTCAGCCACCCCTTACGCTCCCATAAAGATTTTTACTGAGCTCTCCAGGTGTTTTTTTTGTATTGCATGAGCGAGGCAGGACAATCTTGTATTGAGGATAGTTTTATATCTAAAATTAAACTGCTGTTGGCAAAGATTTGTAAACACTGAATTAAGAGGCAATTTCCTGGGTGCATCGCTGTGTTAAATCTTCATAAATATAGTGCTGCATGCCTCCAAGGGAGTAAAATACATAGGTTTATCTTATCAGAAAAAATCTACTGCATTTCAACAACTTTCTTTTAAGTATCTAATTAATCTGTCCTCATATTTTTTTTTTACATGGGGAAAACCATCCTAATTGACTACGAATAAGGAATTGTTGTTTCGGAAAGGTCAAATTGTCATGAAGTTTTTTTCTAGTGGGCTTGCATTAATAAGCAGGCCCGGAAGGTTATACATTAAGAGGGCCTGGCGTTTCATTTCATTCATGAGCTAAATAAGCACTGACATTTCCTGTTGGCAATGGACAAATTTTCCAAGTCCTCTGATAGACATATATGAAAACATATATATTCAGTATACAAAAATTACAGTATTACAAGGTATATGTACATATTTGTATACATGTTGGCTGAAGAAAATAACCAATGAAGGAAAAAGCATGCAATTAAGAGATTGGTCCATAATGCAGGGTGAGAATCTCCTTATGGGCAGCTCTGCTGGTACAAATACAAGATGGACTGGTACAGCAAGTAGCTGGATTAAAATTTACATATTTTGTTAATGCCTGAAATACAACAAAATCCCTGGATGCAGGACTGTTGTATACAAGGAAATTGTTAAAGTGCCAAATTTGTGGTTTAGGTATTTAATTTTTAACTAGGGCACAAGTAAGATGAGGATTAAGAGAATTAAGGGAAGAGGATCATTAACCTAATGTGTCACAACAAATGTCTCGCAGCACCTAATTACTGATTAAGTTTGCCTTTTTAACTCCGGCATAACCAACAGAACTCCTTCACCACTGACTTCAGTAAATCTCATTTCCTTGTGAGCAAACCCCAGCTCTTCACCATCTTCAGTCCTAAAAGTTCTTGTATCTTTTGACTTTTCCTCTTTAGCATCCTGGCTGAAACTATTTGAGTAGCCCAGTTTTTCACGGAGCAGCCTGACAGCTGCAGGTCTAGCCCCAGTACCATGTAGTGCTCTGGGCAACTTCAGTTTATAATGAAAATATATATAAAAAATATGCTTCATCATCATGGTCTCACCAGCAAAGGCACAAGTGAATGTTATTCTGACATAATGTCACAAGAGAAGTGTTTTATACCCCAACAAAATGCTACTTAGCAATGATAATCGTCTCTCATTATTCTCAGAACAATTCCGTTCTACACTTACACTCTGAAATCTAAGTGGATAGCATAAAATTTGAAAAATCAAGACCTGAAAGGCTGAAACAATGTAGAATTCAGGGTGTTGAGTAACAATAGTTCACTAATCTGGTGTATGTCCGTTATGAAAAAATCTTCCAAGATTGCTTCTTTAGTTGGATTCCACACACTGTCATCTATTTGGTTACAACTGGACAGTCTGGACAACACTCTTTTACTGACTTCCATGTTTAGCTGAGAAATTTGGCCAGGGCATGATTGTGTTTTATCTAGGACATGTTTGCTCCCAGACAAATGTATGCCATGGCCCTCGTCTCACTTCCTTTCTTTGGCTGTCTGTAGTATCAGATACTTCTGCAGTGATTGAAGAACCTACTTAAAAGCAAAGAATTTTTCTTTTTTTTTTTTGCATAAGCTGAATAAGTTCATTTTTTAAAGCTTTGAATAATGCAATAAATACATTTCATATCTTTTTTTAAAAAAACTTTTTCAGCTTCAAAGTAGTCATTTAAGTGCAGCAGGTGGAAATATAACTGATAAAGAATTAATTGGACAAGATTATTTTATAGACCTGTGTCAGATTCATATACTGAGAGACTTGACTGTTAACTCTTAACTACTGTCTTTGGCATTCTCATGTTTCAGCAGTTCTAGAGGATTAAACATTTTAGAAAAACACAAGTATTTTTAAAAATAGAGGAATAGCTGGTGTTTAAAACATCCCCAGAGCTCAGAGTAGCAGTGTTGGCTCCATTTTGCACTGAAACTATGCAATGCAAGTATCTGCAGACAAAAAGACTTGAGAGCAGTCAATGACAATCTGTTAAACCATCATCCCACTACAATCTCTCCATTGACTTCAAGACCTGCTGAACCTGGTTATTGCTCTTCCTCTCTAATTTAAGATCAGAAAAGATGCAGAAACATCCATTTGCCTCAGCACTCTTCTGACTACAGCAGAAGAAATGTCAGTGCTTCCATACTAATGGTGTTCACACTTCTAACTAAGGGATTATGAAACTGGATGTTGAAGCAGTATTCCTGTGTCTAGTAAGAATACTATACAGACAGGTATATAATTAGATACCTTTTATGGACAGTAGGGCCGTGGTAGGTTATTTTCACAACATGACAAGTCACTTCTACCATTTACAGAACCATTACCTCATCTGCTACTGAGACTGACAGATAAAATAACATGCTAGGGCTCAAGAGCTCTAGAATTCAGTTTTCTGGTTAAAGTCCATGCTAAAAAAAAAAAAAAAAAGATTCAGCTGAGATTAGAATACTTTTGTGGAGGGAATTAGCAAGCACACTTGTAATGAAAACATGTTAATAATGCCAGACGCTGCCTGTGACAATTATTTATTGTAAGTTATTTTGTATTGAAGTTCTGCACTACTTGCTACCATAGTAAAATCATATTAAAATATATCTTAAAAAAGTAAGATACTGTGCTAAACTAATAAGTCTGGACTTGATTGGTATTCGCATAAAAGAATTAAATAGAGGAGCAAAACTGAGAAGCAGTGAATTTGCAAATATGAATACACTTCTACAAAGGAATGGAATCAAAGCTGAGTAAGAAACATTTTGCTTAAAACTATAGCTTCAGGAGGATTAAGCATTCTTATTTCTGTTGTTGACTGTCCTATATGTAAATTTGGAATAAATATTTAATAAGTTTAAAATAAAGAATTTTGTGTGAAAATAACCTGAGGTTTTACAAACACCTAGAAACACAAAGAAGGAACTATCTAAATGTTACAAACACTCCTGCATGCCACTAATGATTTTAGAGCATTCAAAATGGAGAACCTGGAACACAATTTTTTATTTATTTTACCTTAGAATGATTAGAAGCAAAATGTGACAGGTTACAATACCTATCCTTCAGAATAGAAAGTACCCTCCAAATCTCTGCCCATTTTCTCTTTTTTTCTCAGCTGCGTGATAGGAAAAAAAGAGCAAATGTTGGTAGGTGATTAAACCAGCAGACAGTTTTGTAGCATTGAAGTTTATTCGTTTGGGAAATGGCAGAACAAAAATAGAAGTCACATGATATAAATTCAAGTAATGTGTTGGCCCGAGGACCTAGAAACAGAAAAGACAAACATGAAATTAGAAAGTTAATACTTGTGACTCTCTTACAATCTTGTTATCAGATGAGGACTTTAAGACTTGCAAAGAAAAAAGAAAACACTGGATAGACTTTTTTTTTTTTTTGTACTGTATAGTCACTTGTATGGCAAAACTATGAAATTAATGCAATGAAAGTCACAGAATGAGGAGCATTTTATTCTTCTAAACTGTTGTGCCTTGGATATAGGTAATCTGATTTTACTCACAGTTTTGAAATGGAGCAAGTAACTCTGTTAGAGAGAGACGGAAGGAGATATTTAACTGGGAAGATCCTGCTGGTTTTACACTAAGTTTAAATTTTATTGATACTGATAATGACTTCAGGCCAAATGCTTTAGTGCTCACTTGGCTTGTTAAATCCATCCATCATGGTGGGATTCTGAGCTGGAGCAGCTCATAATAGCCAGAGCACTGTTGTCAGGGAGCAGGCAGTTTAAATGCTAGAATGAGCAATAACCACCGAGTAGAGTAAAATGGATCCATATAGCCTTCAGCTGTAGGTTTGCTTTGAAAGTCCATAAGAGACCTTCATATAACACTGGGGTGCAGAAGTCTTATAACATATACTAGTTTCTTGAAAAATTACATTTAAATAAATATTTGGGACAGTTCTGACATAAAAATTTTGGATTAAGGTTCATGGCTTGCTTTTAACTTTTTTAAACTGTTGTTGAGTAACAGTGATAATACAATGGGAAACTTTATTTGCTATTGCAATAAAAAGAACGAGCAACTGCTCATAGAACTTACAGATATAATGGGAAACTAAACCAAGGCAAAAATAACTAGTTAGTAGTCCATAAACTACACTTCTCCCTCCACATGAAAGAAATACTAAGTATAACTGATACTAATCTTCTTACAATAGTTTAAAAAGAACTTGTCAATAAGAAGGGAGAAAACTGGACTGTGGGAAGAAAAATTTGTTATTTTGTAACTGCAGCTAATGCTAAGTGTATTCTCTTCTGCCCTGCCATGTATTGCCAGCAAAGCTATCTGTTCTGATGCTTTCAGGCATTCGTTCTCCTGAAGACACACTACCTTTTCCTTTTTTGGAACTTTAAACTATCATGTAGGCATATTGTGAAGTTCAGAATGGTTCAGCATAATTTTAAGAATCTCAGAATTGTTCAGAAATTTGTTCAAAAATGATTCAGCATAATTTTGGTGTTATTGTTTCACTTTAGAGTGTCAGTTAGTGCCTGATTCTGAAATGGGGAATAAAATGTTTAATACAGATGAGAATGGAACTTTGGCCTTATCTAAGATAAGTTTAGCCGGGTCTTCAGCCACTGCTGTAAGCTACATACACATTTTCAGGACATGGTCTAGGGGCCAGGGAGATGTTGGGATGAAGGCTGGACTTGATGATCCTAGAGGTCTTTTCCAACCTAAATGCTTCTATGATCCAGTGACTGGGGGGAAACGTATTACTGCTGCAGTATTATTCCAACTTCATTCCTTCTCATTTCAAGGAAAATAAATCAAAAGAATGGCAAGTTTTTTTGAAAGGTAGAGCTTAGGAACTGAAATCCATGCTATTCGTGAACAATAGTTTTTGTTTTCTCAGTCAGCTCCTGGCAGGTTTTGCTATGCCGACAAAGCCCTCCTCCCACTCTGCTTGGAAGCCCATCATTCCAAATTGCATGACAATAAAATGGTTATTAAAGGAATGTTTAGCCATGTATAAAATTTAACTGTAAAGTCAGTTATCTGTTATTGGCACAACTATTCTAGTAGCATTTTATTCTACAATACTTTAATTAAAAAAAAAAAAAATCATCCACCAACTGCGGAAGAATGAAAAAGAAACCTGAACATGTAAATACAATAAAACTAACAATAAATTATCTTCAAGAAAAAGTCAGAACTTTTGTTTTCCTTTCTTTTTTTTTTTTTTTTAATTACAATGTGCAAATATATGAGGTCTATCCTGGCAGGACTTTTGCACATTCTAGATTTCCACTAACACAAAACCTATTAAATTTAGTATAAGCATTATTGCAAATTTACCTCCATTTAAGATTTTTATGTATTTCTTTTGGTAGTTTTAAATAAAATGACATCTTTTAAACTGAAGAGTGGGTAGCTTAAATTAATATTAGCATTTGTGCCATCTATGTGAGGCATTTTAGTTATGGCTGAGAGAATCACAGTTGGAAGGCCAAGGTTTCTCTGTAGATAGAGATATAAAACTCCATTCAGAGATGTGATTCAGAGCACCCAAGTTACAACTTGCTTATAATAGTTTAATGCAGGTTGCATGAGTTATCTTCTACCAAGGAATTGACTATCAAAAACTCCAGGCTGAGCCCAGGTGGACTTTCTTATGCTAGAAGAATACTGAATCCTCCAAAGAGAGGACTGTAATCATCTTAGAAAAATCAAAATTTTAGTACCATTTGTTCATAACAGATTATTTCTTGAAGCCAGCATTTCTAGCAAAACCAAGGATGGTCTTAATGAGTGAGGGAAATGCATTATTCAGGGCATGCAAGTCTCAGCAGTGCCGCTTTAACTGATATTTGTTCTAATTGGACAATGTGACATGTAAACTTCATTAATTTCATTCATTTATGACTTGGCAAAGGGTAATCTTACACACCCAGCCCAAAAGACTGTATTATTTGTTTAAAAATATTTTTCTTATTTTACTACTGCATTGGTTACAGGTTTTTAAATAATTTTAATTGGGGCATTAATATGTTAAAGTTGTTTGTAATACTGGCTTTCCAAATTCTGAACTTATGTCTGCCTTTTCATGTTCCTTTTTTATTAGAGGATTAACTACTGTCATACTGTCTGAAGACTGTAAATTTTCTCAAAAGATTTTTAGAGCTTTATTTGTAAAGCACAGTAACAAGACGAAGAAGAATCATGAGCGGGTTGTAGACTTCTCAGGTTTTCGATGTTATTACATGGCAAGTACGCCTTTCCTCCTCTCCTCTGAGTCTCCTCTGAGCCTTTGTAGCTGCTCCTGTCTTCCTAGGCAGCAGGCAAGAGAACTTTCCCATTTTTCAGCTTTAGATTTTGTCTTTGCACAGAGGCAGGAAGGTTTGGTTTTAACACAAGATGGGATCTGAGACTGAAATGTATGAAAGCCGGTATTACATATGTTAGGTCTCACTGACAGTGGAGGGTTACCTGCTTGTGAATAGCAGGTGAATGAAAAGCTTTGACTGGTGGAGTGATTTTAAGTCAGCAGTATTATGGTGAATTTAAGGGAGGGAGATGATTAGTTTGGAATGAAATAGCATTGAACATGGAAGGGGACAGTCATCAGGGGAATGCTAATTATAGAAGAAGTGATAGCAGTTAGGAAACAGAGGTACAGGTGAATGGTTATCTTTGGGAGTCTAAAAGGTGAGGCACACCAGAATTAGATGCAGGAGCAATGGAGTCAACTAGCAAACATACAGGGATGACTGTGTGAGAGAGAAACCCCAAGTGTGTGTGTAGAATATGAACATCTGGTCCAGGTTGGAACATGTGGAAGCAAAGGGATAGCAATGTGTGTCTGTGTCTGGGGAAGAGTAAAAGCTATGAGAGAATATGTGGCAGAGCACTGAGTTATGTCTTCCCACTAGCTATATAAGTGTAGAATGAGGTGTTACATTTTTTCATTATACAAATGCCTCAGAATATTTGCCTCTGGATAAGCAAATTTTCTTAGCAGAAATATAAATTGTTTTCTGTACTTCACATAGTAATGTCAACGAATCATTGGAATTACCAACTGCATATAAAGTTTCACTTGTTTTGGTTACATGCATTTATATTGCATATTTGGTGCAGCATGAATAGGAAATAATATTTGAAGGAAACAAAGCCTAACCTTGAAGTAAAACTGACCTGAAGTGATTGGACAGCTTAATAATTTAAACAAGTGATGTGTTAAATTGGAAAAATAGATAGTACTCTGTTTTTCTCATACCTTTTTGCTTGGATTAGTCAGTTCATTTCAACATTTTTAAGCACATTTTGAAGATGTGATGCAGGTTTTGTTCTATTCAGGTTATTCCTGTTGTTCCCAGCATACAGACAGCTAAGCAGCAGTCTATCATTAAATTTTGGCTGTATGTTAATCACTTACTCTAATATGTTTAGGACTCTTCAGGATACCTGAAGAGTAGTACTCCAAGTATGCAGTTCTAACTTTTTCACAACAGCGAACATGCTATGAACTTTTTCTTAAATCTGATGTATCTTAACAAGTGCCTGCTGAAACTTTTGCATTCAATTTACAGATAACTTTTAGGCTAATCAAAATTGTATATAATGCTTGAGAAAACGACATAGCTGGACCTACCTGTTCATTTCTCCAAGCTGAATTTCAATTGGACTGAAGCAGCACCTCCATGAAAAGTATTCTTTGCAGATCTGAAGTGGCTAGTGACAAGTGGAAGGGCACAGAGAGAAGCTAGTGGGAGAGAATGTTGAGAAAATGCTATCAGTTTATGATCAAAGAAAACATAAGAAAAATGGGAAAGCATGGAAGGAAACAGAGGAGTTCTTACCCTGTATAAACAGTGATGCAAAAAAACAGGTGAGCATTCCTGACAGAAAGAATGGGTGAATTCCAATCCTGGGAATATCCGGAGCCATTCTTGCAAGAAGTAATGGGGTTTTCTTTTCCATGACAGTGCTGGTTATGCCAAATAGAAAGTTACGCTAAGCACAAAAGGTGCTTAGGCAGCTGAGGATTAAGCAGAGGCAGAAAGAATCTCCAAACATCCAGAAAACTGAGTTTTTCTAGAGATTGCTTAGAAGTAGTAGAGTGAGGTGCACACAATGAGATGAACTGTTGGGCAGGAGGAAGATATTTTAAAAGGGACCACTCACAACAAGGCTGTGTGAATATGAGAGCAATTATAGAAATTCATGGGGCTTTGATCAGTTCCACGTACAAATATGACCACCACCTACTTCTCATCAGTATTTTTCTCCCAGAATAAACTATGTGATACATCTTGCAGAGTCTTCTCTCAGAGTCTTTCTTGAGATCTTGAAGATGATCCATGCTGGTGAGATCAAGATGTAGTACAACAGAATAGCTGAAGTATTTTACTGCTAGCTTTATTTTGTCCTATGCTTCTGGAATAAATTCTCCAGAAATAATGGTTCCTCCATGATGGTCAGGATTTTGGGATAAGCATTTACATAGATTGTATAATTTGTCAGTTGTTACAATTAAAACAAATAGAAATTAAAATTCTTCATACTGTTTAGGAAGTAAAAGTATATAATTATTGTTGTTGCAGTCTTCATGAACTTATCTGTTTCTACATTTGTTCTACTCCTGAAATTTTCTTGGTTTTGGAAATAACAATCTACTTAATACATTACACAAGTGGCTTCCTTTCTGAATGGTCATACTGGTTTAGGTAGAATCACAGGAAAAGTGCAAAGAGAAGGAAGAGAAATTTAACTATACAGAAGGGATAATAATAATTTAATAATGAGTTAACTCCAGAAGAGAACAAAAATGAAGAAAGAGCAATACTAGAGAACAGTGAACAGGCATCATACCAGACAGTAGAAAAAAGCAGAGATTTTGCACTCGTTGTAAGTGGAAAATGGAAATAGCCTAGATTTTGAAGGTGCTACACCAAAGAAAAACCTTTTCGAGTAGACAAATCCTTAAATCACAACATCTGATGCAGGCATTTCAGAACTTTTCAGTAAGAGTAAGAGGTCTGGAAATTTGTACCAGGGTTTTTCTTTCAAATTCTTGAATTTGAAATTAAAAGGTTAGGCTTACTTAACAACAGCTTAGTTCTGGGCTACTTTAAGGTGTGCAGTAACTGCCATCACCTTTCGGCCAGCACAGCTGTCTAATCCTCACTGGCCTGCTCTTTACTGCCCATGGACAGCATCACTGTACCATCTGAAAGAAGCTTCACACCTGCTCCTGACTCATTCCTCCCACTGGCAGCTAAAACCTCACAAATCCTATCCTGCATGTCTTAAAAGGATACCTCTTGTTAGTTTGACTCCTTGTCCCTCACTTTTTACTCTCCCTGGATATTGTATGCTAGAATTTCTGTATATTTGTGTGTGTGAGGCTGAGTGTGATTACCTTTTTGGGAGCTGTAAAAGGATTTGTTTTATTGTTTTGCTCAGTGACCTGAGGTAGGCACAATTAAAGTAGTTGGCATAGGTTGTAGGCATTCAGTGGTCAGGAGTCTGTAGTGATGTTTAGCCTGTAGTTGCACCCATGTGATAACCAATGTAATAAAGTCCAATGTGAAACATTTAGCTGATGGGGATACCTAAAAGAGTCTCAAACTGGTAGCCAGCTCTTCCTTTCATGGTTAAGAGTGAACTGAAAGTTCTAAACTTGATGAAGACAATTTGCTCCAACTTCTGGACTATAGGGTGGGGAAATGGCTGGAAATTAATATAGTAGAATTGCAGGCAATTGTTTAGACCCTAACCCTCTGTCCGAATTCAAGCAGCTCTGTCTGAGTAGTTCCTGCTGTTTCGTAGGAGAAACAGTTAAATGTTGTTTGGTTTTGTTTGTTTGTTTGTTTGTTGTTAACTAAGAAATGCAACTGTGAAATGCAGCCAAGCACAAAGGGTGAAAAATTCTGTACCTGCTAGAGAGGAATTCTGCTTGACATGTTAAAATATCACTGACACAACCGGCTTTAATAAAACTTGTCATAAATGTTGTTAAGTCCTGAACTTCCAGACCACGTTCTATCAGTTCCTATGAAATATGCAACAGTGGGGAAAATAAAACAATATAGGGAATGTTGTACCGCTAGAATTGAAAAAAGGTACAAAAAGCGACAATGTTTTAAAGGGTATACACTATTTACTCTTAAGAACTCAGTAGATTTCCAACAGCTCTCTTCTCTTAAGCACACAGTAAGTTTTGTATACTATAAGCTTCTAAGCAAATATAATAACTAAGCTTTGTGTCATTGCTAACACAGCATCCCTTCTTTTTAGACAGAGAACAATTATTTTTCTCCTGCTGCTCGGTCACAGAGATAATGATGGCAGTCTTATGTTCTAGTGCTTGTTTTAGACATAACTTGTGTTCAGCAGGGAGGAACAAGATAGCGGGCCTTATTTAGTAGGGAATTTTTTTTTAACATCTCTGGATAGTTTGTTCTGTTTTACAGATTGGCAGGTTCCAACCCAAATGTGCATAAAACAATTTCTTAAAGTAGTATTTAAAGGGTTAGTGCCAGGTGCTTAAAGAATCAAACCTTCACTTACAGAGAATCTGCATCTCTTTAAGTGAACAATTCCATGCTGTGTGGGCACAGGCAATAATGGCTTTAGGAAGAAGAAAAATCTTTATGTATTTTTAAAACGAATTTCAAATTGTATAAGGAAAATTTGTTGAAGAAATCTGTGTTAGTAAGTGGTGAACTTTCCATTTGTATTATCCTTCCTAAAATTTCCCTCGGTCCTGATACTTGCCTGATGACATTGAAACTCATTAAACTATGCAATATATTGTCTCTGAGGATCATTTAGAAACACATAATCATAATTTTGAAAGGAGGTATCGGAGCCTGTGTGAGTCAAATGAACTGTGGTCCTACACTGTTGCTGGGGAACAATCAAACAAGCTTGAACCTTGACATGAGAGAGAGGTCCGCTTCTTGTATCCCTCCTCCCATCTAGTGAAAAACAGTCAGTAACTATAATAAATTGCAATAAACAATTTCTTTATAATTTTAGATCTGCAGAAAAAGAATGGAACTAGTATCTTCAGCATAAGCTGCTCTGCAGTTTTGGTGAGTCAAACACCCTTTGCTTCTCTTCAGTCGTTTGGAGCTGTTAGACTACAAGATTTTTTCAGCTATTTGGCAAATGTAGTTTTTATGACACCAAATCCCTAACTCAATCAGTGAACAGAATGAAAAAAGCATATGACTATTTTTCCCCTCTAAATGTAACACTTTTCCACAGTTATAACGAATGTTATTTAAAGGTACTCTGTACTGTTATTTGAAGTTATGCTTTGCCTTTATCAGTAGCACTGCAAGACTTCTCAGCATGCATTTGAAAACAGTTGTGGTTAACACTTTTCATCATAAACTTTATTTTCAAGAACACTTAAAAATTGATTCTTATAAGAAGTGATTTTCTAATCTTTAAGTCACTCTGCTAATCATAAAGTATTTGCCTTTCTCTCACTTCAGAACTTGGTATGTAAAGGCAAGACCATAGAACGGGAAGTTCTTACTCAGTACATAAACAACCAGGTGCAACAACACGGCTGTAGAATATGCGATGCTCTTCCTTGTCCGGACCTGACTAGTGTATGATCCCAAGTGGCAGCTTTTACATTTGTTATTCTTTAAAATGCCAATCTTGTTATTTACTGGGTCCAGAAAGAACAATACTATAGACAGTACAGCACATGGGGGTTCCTCCTCTGGTGTGAACCCACTGTGAAGGATGCTATCAACATGCAGTGGAATGTTTCTGATCAGCTACACAGTCATTGCCTGTTTGCCTTACAGGATGTGGCTGGACAGCAGGAATGAAGGTGTTTTCTTGCCGTTTCTGGGCATGCTGGGTCATGAAGAACATCTTGAAAGGGGGAGGAGAGTTCACTGTGTTCACTCCAAGAGGCTTCTGGAGTGCAGGGTGGGACATGAAAGGCCAAGGACTGAGGAAGGAGGGAGCTGGTGGAACAGGGACAGAGTAGAGCCTCCTATGGGAGCAGGGAACTTTCCTTTAGCAGGGAAAAAAATTACCAGCTTAGAGGATTACATTCTTGGGCATCCAGAAATACTGGGTGTAGTTGTGCCAGCTAGTTGTTTTTTCTCGTACATCTGGGTCTCTCTAAAAAACCCTACTGTATGGATACAACTGAAGGAACAATGCATATTGTGGGACTTTTACCCCAAATATGTTTTTTGTTTGTTTTTCTCTGCAGAGTTTTTAGTATTGCTTAGAGACTCTGCAAGGACTGAGAATCCTGATGATTCCTATGAAGGTCTTATCCGCGCTCTGCTTTTCTGTTGAGAGGGTAGTAAAAAATCTGAGACAAAGAACATCTGAATATTCATCTAAGAACTGCCTACTCTCATACATTTGTAGCAACCTCTTGCATCTTACACAGCTAGCACAGGCTTCTTAGAAGTGTAAGTAAAATTAAAATTTACTGACCTAATGCTGAGATGGTGAGGACGGATCAGGGAGCAGGAGAAGCAGCAAAGAGCTGGAATAGATGGAGCGCAACGGCAGGAACCATGGCTCTTCTTGCTTTGCCAGTGGAACCTGCTGCCCCACGCAATTCAGTTACCTGCACACCATAGCTCTCCACAGTGTCTAGCATGGTTTTCAAAGCTGCTGATGGAGGTGATGGAGGCAGTATATTTATTGACATTTTGCTGTTCTAGGGGAAAGCCTGATTTGCCTGTGCTCTGCTATCCTACTGTCTTTGTCTGAACTTTTTTCATCTGCAGGTTCAACACTTTTCTGGAAACTATGGAAAATACGTATCTATGGAAACTATGGAAAACATGGAAAACTATGGGAAACATATATCCTGAGCTGTATCAAGAGAAGTGTGACCAGCAGGTTGAGGGAGGTGATTCTGCCCCTCTACTCCACTCTTGTGAGACCCCACCTGGTGTACTGCATCCAGTTCTGGAGCCCCTATTACAAAAAAGATATGGACGTGCTGGAACTTGTCCAAAGAAGGGTCACAAGGATGATCAGAAGGCTGGAGCACCTCTCCTATGAAGGCACACTGAGAAAGTTGGGGTTACTCAGTCTGGAGAAGAGAAGGCTCTGAGTAGACCTTATTGTGGCCTTCCAGTACCTTAAAGGGGCCTACAAGAAAGCTGGGGAGGGACTTTTTAGGATGTTGGGCAGTGGCTGGACTAGGGGGAATGGATCAAAACTAGATGTGGGTAGATTCAGATTAGACGTTAGGAAGAAGTTCTTCACCATGAGGGTGGAGAGACACTGGAACAGGTTGCCCAGAGAGGTGGTGAAAGCCCCATCCCTGGAAGTTTTTAAGGCCAGGCTGGATGGGGCTCTGAGCAACCAGATCTAGTGGGAGGTGTCCCTGCCCATGGCAGGGGGGTTGGAACTAGATGATCTTTGAAGTCCCTTCCAACCCTGACAATTCTATGATTCTATGTCCATCATGTATTTTTCATTTTAAAGACTAAATTATACAGGTTTTTCTCCACCCAGACATAGGTATGTATATAATTTTTGGATTTGTTAGGTCCCTCTAAAAATCCCTACCGCATGGATAAAACTGAATAAACAAACACAGAAACTAGAAATTTTAAAAAGTTTTCCACATTCATCAGACCTGTAGATATAGAAATTTTTCCGAGCCATGGTACTCTTTGCTTGGAATAAATTATTTCATGATACTCTTGCTTTTATCATCCACATTTGTCTGTAGAACACAAAGTGATTTACCTTCCATGTTTTAAATACCATTTTTTTTGTGTGTTGTGCTGGAGTTTCCTTTTCTTTTCCTGACATGTTTTTTGCTCTGCCCTTTTGATTTTTTACCATAATACCCTGTAGAAAGCATGCCTTATCCTTAGGTGTTTGTTGTTGCTTTTTTCCATTGACAACTTTGAAGTCAGGTATATCAGGATTTTCCTGAAGTGGGCAACAGAAATGTAAATTTTGCACCTTTGATGGTCCAGAAAAATTTCAGTCACAACTGAAAGGAATGCTTACTGTTCTTATACATGACGCTATGCATAGTAACACCTGTACCTCTCCTACCCTCTCTTATGGAAAAATCTTTTGTGTCTTACCTTGTCCAGACAGACTATCTTGGTCAGCTTCCTTGAAAGGTGGTGCTGTTACATCCATTGGTTCTTCCTTCTCCTCATCTTCACTCTTCTCTTCTCCGGCTTGCGGGAGACTAGGTGGGGTAAAACTACCTGTGGTATAAACTGCCAGTGTGGTAGCCTGCTCCACTGGAGACCCATAGCCATCGGTGCTTAAGTCATTGCTAGCAGAATCATCTGCTGCAGGCGGCAAATAAGAATCCTCTGGTTTTGGGTGACTGCTAGTGCCACCCAGAGCATTGAAAGGCACTGTGAAACTTTGGTGGTCTGTAGTGACATCTTCTGTGTCTGGAGGAGATTTGTCCTGAAATGGTGCTCTGGATGGTTTGGTAGGGAACACAGGTTCAGAAGAAACAAAATTATTAAAGTCTTCAGGGGCACTGATTTCTCCACTTAGCACAGGGATTCCAGTTGTAAATTCACTGCCCAAGATGTCTCCTGTTTGGTCCAGAGTTGCTGGGCTGGGGTGACCTAGTGGGAGTTCCACAGTCATGGAGTCCTCCTGAAAAAAAGTTTTAAAAAGAACAGTTTCATTATTATGTTTGACTTTCATGGTTATAAAGGCCAGTAATCTCTGGCCACAGGAGCTTGCAAACAGCTAACTCAGCATGAAGTCATGGGATGTATAAAATGTTTCGTATGTGCATGTGATCCTAATCTCATTGCCTGTAATTTTAAAAATGGTCAAAGAAAGATGACTTTCACTGTCCCTGTCAGTTGCCCTCCCTCTGTCATTGAGATGTACTACTGAACTGGTGAGGGATTGTTTATTTTGTAATTAAAACTGGAAAAGGTAATCAAGTAGTAATATTGATTGTAAATGCTCTAAACAGTATCTCTGTTGCAACATTCATATTTACAGCATTTATAAAAGGAAGATAGGTATTTTAGAACCTTTTTCTGTTTGTTTATGTATCTTAACATGGCTAATTTCATTTCTCATAGAGAAATAAATAAATATAACAACCAGTATTAACTTACTGAATCAGGGCCTGCCAGAGGAATAGTGACCATGGCTTGGATATCATTATCAAAATCGCTAGGTGGTATAATAGTTTCTGGAGGAAAGAAATAAATTAGAGAGAGAGAGCACAACATTTCAGCAGTGGCATACTGAAAACTGATCAAAACACATAAACTCAGTAAGAACCGGTATTAAAACTATTCTCCATCAAAAAATTACTTTAAAAAAATCCATGTAAAGAAGAGAGAGGCATAAATTTCCATTTAAACTGGCAATTATAAGGAAAATAGGAATTTTATATGCAGTGTTCTTTGCACTCTTTATCTAGTATAAATGGGATAGGTCTGCAGAGAGCTGAACAATGGCTGAGTGCTTAAAATCAGCTGAAGTATGAACCGCTCAGTTAAATTCGCATGGGTTATGATGACTCATTATATTGTGTTGTTTACTAAGCCTAAATTATTTTTCGTTCTACCCAGAGTCCACACCATTGTTACTCTCAATGTTTTGGCTTTAGAGCCCAATTGCTCCCTTCACCCCCTCAGAGAAGCTCTTTAGTTGTACTTGCATGCAACCTGTTTTTCTAAAACTGGTTATTAAAAATAACTCGTAGGAAAATGTTGATGAAACTAGTTATTATTAAAATGTTCTATGTCCATGAATTTTTTTCTTAGGACTTTTAATCTACATTCAAATACGATATTTTATTCTTACAGAAAGTATTAGTTCATCTAAATATTTTTTTTTGCAAGAAAATGCTGCTGTTTGTAAATGAAACACTACAGCTAAGATTTGCTGTGTGATTTAAGACTGTTTTGGTAAATACACATGTGAAGACATATTTTTAAGTATTTTCCCCATCTTTAACCAACCTTCCCCAAACTAGGCTTATGCTATCTTTGAAAAAATCATTGATGACTAGAAGGGGCCATTTATTAGCCAGATTAATGAATAGGATGCAGCCTTTCAACCTTCTGCTGTAGGTCTTCACCCTTAACTTGTCATTTACGCTCCCTCTGTATGTAAGAGAGCAAAATGCACCACAACACCAATTTTAGCTAATGACCAAATGCTCTTTAAGGCGTCTGTCCTCTGACTTCACTAGGTGGTTAGATGGCTTTGTTGCAATTGAGACTTAGCTTTCAGAAAGCTAAATTTATGTTAGAAGAATTCCTCACTTTTTGTCTTATTAAAGAAAGGAGACTTTCTTTAATATTGGGATATTTAAATTATTTAGTGAATATTTGTAGTGGTTTTTTTTTTTTTTTTTTCCTAACCTTTTATTTGTCTTGGTGTGCAAAATATCCAGCTTTTCTAAACAAACAACCAAGAAAAATAAATCCTCCAGTATGACTGGAAGTCAGGCCGTGTAATTATAAAGGCATGTTTTGCTATAATATTTAACTTAGATCTGTGTGTCCTTTGGATGCTATGTAACTCTTATGAGAATAGGATATATCAAATGAGAACAATCTGTGAGAGAAGCAAAGGCGACCTTAAAGAAATTGCAGTGGTTTGAAAGGGCAAGGTTCAGACTTGTGCCTGGCACTAGCCTTGCCTACTGACCGTCAGTAAACTGGAGTGTTCCAAGGTCCATTGGCAGGGATTGGTCTTCGTGGAGTGCTATGGCAACCAGTTGCTGAAGGTCTGTTACTGTGAGTTTAGTTGCTGATATCTCCCTCTCTTCCTTTGGAGAAAGTGGAATTTTTTCATTTTCAACCTTATTAGATCCAATCGTTGAGATGTCATCTGCTGTGCTTCTGATTTCTGAGCCGCTTCTCTCAAAGTTTACCACATATCTTGCAATAGTGCTGCTTGATCTACAAGGGGAAGATGTAAAAATGCCCAGTGCAGCAAAATCAATTACTGGCTGAGGACTGATTTTACAAAACAACAAACAAAAATATATGCAACCATAACATATTATCTTCTGTAAAAATAATGCAGATATACTTTTTCTAATGAGATTGTCATCTTCAAACTACTTTTGCTATACCTAAACTTCTTTCTTCTATGCATAATTTTCAATAAAAATTTCAATATTGAATGAAATAATAAATATATTCTAAAATGATCCAGCTTACTATGACTACTCAGAGACCTGTAAAACTGGTAATATAGTTTGAACTCATTGGTTATTGGTTCAAACACTCATAAATGCATGTTGGGGCTAGTGGAAGCCATATTCACCTAAAAATTACGCAGAAACCTATGAAAAGGGATTCAACCATTCATAAAACTACAGATAAGCAAAAATCCTATCAATCACATCTGGGGAAATTTTTTTATTCATTTTTGGAGAACAGCAAGAAAGTTAGCTAATATGGAAAGCAAATCACTTTTCACAATGGGAGTTAGCTTTTCCAAGACCAAATGAATGTGCATAGCTTCTCCCTAGGTGCAATTTTTAACAGAAGTCTCAAATTTTCATCACTGTTAATACACCACTTTTTATAAATGCTGAATTCACCTAATTAAAATGAAAATTAACAACTACATTGTAAAACATTTGCACTCCACTATGTTGCTTTTAATACTATTGAATAGCTGCAGAGAGAGAGGCATTTCACTTTATCTGATATGTGCTATGTATTTACATTTATATGACATTGCAAGAATTCAGGAAAAGTATTAGATAATTCTGCCTTTTAAACTATGAGTAAAAGAGAAATTCCAGGAACTGCTAGACAAATTATTCCCTAGCAGCACTTTTAGGCAACAACAACATCAGATTAGCTGTAGCTGTTTGTATTACCGTTCAAAAGTTCCCTGCAGTTTATGAAGCTAGTAACTGGTCTTGCTGCCATTCTATCTGGCCTGATAACGGAGATAACAAATCAAATTCTCCATATTTATTGAAGGTAATGTGTATATGGGAATACAGCTAGGAAACAGCAGACCAAAAAGAAAATTTAAATATGAAGTTTTCATTTTTTTTTTTTACTTTCAGTTAATGACTGATAGAGATCTTTACTCATCTGAATGTGAATTTTCTTAGGTCACACAATTTCCTTTCCTTCAGAGAGACTCTGACCAAATTTGATTACATGAACCTTCCAGATTAAGGTAAAAGATGTCCCTGCTGTTTTATATAATGGATTTTGTACTTAGGCAGAACACAAATCAATTCACTCTGTCACATCAACATAAAAAATATTTATCAATGTATCCATGTACATCTAATAGTCTATAAAATTATTAATCTTAATTATGAATTACAGACAAATTACCCATCTTTCTCCTTCTTCTGTCTTCATTTCATCAAAGAACAAAGGGTGTGATAAAGGATTTGCAAAAGAAAGAAAAACAATGATTCATATATACCGGTAAATCAATCAGTCATACATCAAAAATATCTTTTGACAACTTACCTTATCTTCTATATATCATCTATAACTTTTATCTTTGTGTGAAAATGACAGCGTACTTCCCATCATTTCCCCTTTCCCCAGTCCAAACAATGGGGATCTCCATGTTTTGGGTGGGGAAACAGGAACTTTACTTTACCTTGACAGGTCGAAATACCTGATTTCTTATTTCGCACTACAAATGGTGCAATCTGAGCATTTGCATTGCTAATCTGTCTTCATGGTGGCAATGAACAACTGTGACAGTGGAAGCAACTATTACTGTTTCCACACATGTTGCCTACTCAGATACTAATCACAGGGGTAACTTAACCTATTAATTACCTCTGAAAGACATGCTAGTGTTGACCTTCTCTAATATAATGCCCTGTTATTTTCCCTGATGAATTCTCTAGCATATCTCCAATGTTGTCCTTCCACATTGCCTTGTGGGAAGTGCTGCTAATGTATGTAGCAATATGGCTAAGGGAGAATGGATAGCAGCACCTCTTTGCTGAGCTGTAGTTCTCAGGAGCTAACTAAATTACTAGATGATGTGAAACAATCCTGGTCTTCCATATTGATGAATGTACTTTCATATCAGCTCCTAGGACCAAGATACTAACCAGAAATGGATCCCAGATCTCCTGGTGTCACAAATGAAAGAGGTTAGTTATTGCAAGTTAACTATGAGATGCCACTACAGATTTTCTCTGCTTATTCTGCAGTAGCAAAATTTCATTACCAAAATGTAAACAACTGATTTTCACTCTGTGTTGCTCTTCTCTCTCCTTTTACCCAGCAATTTTGCAGAGAGAAAAGCTAGGAAGAAGTATGCTCTTTTCTAAAGTTGCTATATGAATGCTCTTCAACATATATTGTGTTACACTAGAAGGACCTATTGTTGCTATGACATAAGCCCTCATGAATTTATGTCTTCCTACTTTTTATTATCTTTCAATTTTATGTTATTTCTTACTATTAGTAATTTGGTCTTCCCCTTGATTCTTTACACAATATGCTCTTATCTATAAAAGCATAATCATACCAAATACTCAGTTTTTTATCCCTCCCCTCCCCTCCCCTCCCCTGTAGATTCTCTACTGAAAAAATACACAGTAGCTTGTAATAGCAATAAACATACAAGGAAACAAAAACCAAAAAGAAATGGGAGGACAGAACACAAATTTAATAAAAAATGAAACATTTTAAAATGTTGGAACCACCTGGGAAACACCTGTTGGAAGTTTTGTATGTGTGAACGTGTGTTCTCCTGCAACCTTCTCTTGCCAAGGCACCTTTACTGTGATCAATGAAGGGCACAGGATCCACACTAAAAAAAATAGCCCTCTAAATAATTATATTCCTAACTTTGTTTACCTTGCCATTCAAGAAAGTCCTTAATACAATGTTGCTAGCAAACAATTTCAAAGGATTTATTGATTGTTTTACCCCTCAGGGAATCAAAGCTACTTTTACTTAATAATTCAAAACCTCACAGTCTCACTTAGGATATATTTGCACTTCTTTCCATATTATCTCTGTTTTTCTCAGAAAAGTATCTTCTCTTTATAGCAATACACATCCCACTATTTAAGTCTCTAAATAATAGGGAAAGAAGGAAGAGGGAAATTCTACTGGCCAATAGAAAAATTATTCCCAATTTCTTACTTACTTAAATCCTAATACGTGTATTTCTTTGAATCCTGGAAGTTTCTCAAATATTTTTTGCATCTATAGAAAATCATAAAATCATTAATTCAATTTAAGTTCTATCACTAAAAATCAAGCACAGGTTGATAACTTAGGCAATATTTTTCACATTTCAGAAAGAGCATTAGGAAACAGTCTCAGGTACCCTCTTTGTGCTATCATCATTGCTCAACTCAAACACAATACTTCATCTATGCAGACTGTATTACCTGTTGACAGGCAAAATGAAGCACAAAATATAGGTTTTTTTTAGTAATGTAATTATGTAAATCAGTGATAATCTAGTTCATAAGAGAGCAAGACCAACAAGATGAATCCAACAGGTTTCTCATTTTCAGCAGTTTTAGTTCATGAATAATTTTGTGATTCAAGTCACCTTAACTGTAAATTGTTAATTAATTAGAAATATTAGCCAAATGCAGATATTTAGATTATTTCACAAATCGTTTATAAATTACACAGTTTTAATTGTCTTGTAGAAAGAGAATAACTTCATATATTTTTACTTCAAATGTAAACAATTGTACAATGACATAGTTTTGAATAGAAGAGACAGTATGAAAAATAAACAATAAACGGAAAAGGTAAATTCTGTGTACATTTTTCAGACTTCAAGATAAAAAGTGCTTTTATCAGCACCTCAAGCATTAAAAATGTTTTGGTCTTTGACTTATCTCTTGGTCTTTTCCTATTGTAGCAACATTTATACAGCTAAGTCAAATGAAATATTTTGTGTACATCTACTATGCCAGAGGAAAGTGATTTTCTTTAAACACCCAGTTCCATGGTTCCTTTCTGATTCACTGCCTGGTCCTGTTAAGTACCAGGTGACACATTGTCTAAACCTTTCATCTGCAAACAAAGCCTGTGGACTTGAGTACTTGAAAAGAAGTGACAAAACTTTTTGACGAATCAGGTCTTCTGATTCAGCATATCACTTAAAAAGTATGTGAACTAACGTGACGATCTTTCCTCTTTTTTAGCTATTTGATTCTGTACAAATCCGGCATACATTTAAAACCCATTCATTAATTCATGAGAGTTTGTCAGAACTGGTAAGGAATGGATGGTCAGACCCACAGCATTCTCTGCAGCTCTAGTATAGGTTAAGTGAAGAAGTAGATGATCAGCATGTTATCACAATACCAGGTTATCAGACACACTGTATAAGCCTAGATGTCTTTTTCACTGCAGCAAGCAAAAGAAAAGATAGTATCTAGTGCAGAAAATGCCCTGCCATCTGCACTACCCTTGCCCATCTCTCACAAAAGGACAGTAGGAAAGTAACAGAGGTAGATACTTCACTTTGATCTTGGTCTGACTTAGTAAAAGTGGTGCAGAAGTAGCAATTAGAATGTGGGACGTTATTCATGTGACTAATGCTCACTGAAAGTAACAGAGATTAGGGGACTAAATCACTAGGATGCAATTAATTTTTCCTGAATTTAGGCAAGCACTATCATTTTAGAAGCCTTAAGGTTGTCTTCTGCTCAGTTGCTGGTTCAGAAGAGTGCAGCTGTCTCATATTTGAGAGGCCATTGCAGATCTACTGGATAACCTGGAGCACCCGAAATGGCACCAGATATCCACCTTTAGGTAACTGAATCCCTTTTTAGCTGTGCTCTGCCAGATGACTGTATGCGTGGGCTCTGTTTGGTCTCTTCTTGGTTCTCTTTATATTGTAATAAAGTGGATGCTTTCTTTTAACTGTAGGCACATATATAGCTTCCTGTTTCCTACTTTTGCCAAATGAATCTCAGTATACTGAGGAGCATAAGCATCTGAATCTGCATTGTTTCTCGTGTGTTTTTAAATATAAGTTGTGGTATATAAAACGTACTTCTGAACATCTGAACTGTAATGCCTGCTGTAACTCTTCCCTCTTGCTGTGTCCTGGAATGAATTAGAAATTGAGCCTGGAACTCCAAGGCTTCCCTGGAATTTGTACAGGAGCACAGGTAGCCGGATGTGGTTTATCTGAATCTAACCTCTTCACTCTCACGCTTTGAATGCATTTGTAAAACTCTTGTATCAAGACTGCCCTCTGCTTCCTCCATGACCTGTCTTTGGAGAAAAGCACGTTAGTTGTATTTCATGGTAGTGGACCACAAATAATTTTCTATTCAACACTGTATGTCAAGAATAGCTTTGGACTCTTAAAAGTGACAGGTAAAATTTGATGACAATGGGAAAGACTTTAACAATCAAGAAACTTTGCGTTTCTCTCCCTTCAATTAAAGAAAGAACGTGGAAGTCAATTGCTGAATTACATCATTATATGTGTAGTAAACAAAGTCTACAGGCAATTCTGCTTGAGGATGATATTGTAAACCTCCAGAGAAGCCAATTTTTTCAGTTCTGCCAACACATCCTTCACCATTTTTCTCTGTGTATCTGAAAATGAACCAGGATAGTGAAATAGCTTGCACTAAGGAATGCTCATGAAACTGATGAGAAGTTTTATGTAATTTTACTAAGAAAACCTTCCAGGAACCTCAAGCCATTAACTATCTACAAAACTGATAGCTGAACATTTGGTTAATATTACTAATTATATGAAAATGCCACAGATGTTACAGAGCTCAACAAAATGAATGGAAGTCCTTTGAAGAACAATTCAGACAACAGTAGCTAATTACTTTTACATTTATATTACATTTCTCATTAGATTTATTGTAGAAATTAAATTATGACAAAGTACTGTCCATGAATTCCTGATTAAGCTCAAATGGTATTCCTAAAGGTACTCTGCTCATCAGTTATCTGAGGCTTTACTGCTGACAAAGACACTGGCTTGTTAGCTTGGTGGCTGAACAGATGGCCTAAATGAGGGGACAAGCTGACTATACATGAAAGGAAATGATGTCTTGAGACAACAGGAATTACCTATTTCAAGTGAAGGTAGTAGATTCTAACTCTGTTTCATGGTGAATATAGTTTCATAGTATGAATCTCAGTGAAGGAACAAAGCCAACATTTTGGCATTCACACAGACTCCTTACCTGTAGCTGAAATTTGGCAGCTAGTTGTTGGTACTGTGGAGAATTGGGGTCATTAAGTTCAGGTGTGTACTCCTGATCAGTGAGAGTGACACTGAATTCTACCATTTGCTCCACAGGCAGTTCTGGAACTGTGTTTGTTGCCAGCTCCTGGAAAAGAATGGGAGAAATAAAACTAAGTGATTTGCCCTCTGTGCCCATTTCAATATTTATTAGGTAGAAGGTTCCTTTTTAAGCCTATCTCCAAAGTAACTTTTTAATCCATGTCCTACAAATGGCAAGGATTCCTAGCCACATGTCATGGTTTAATTCTTCTGCCTTTGCAAACAAGTTTCTATTTCTGTGACTTTGATATGCAGAAACGAAGGTGATTAAGAGTAACAAGCCATTTCTTTTACAGAGACTGTCACCAAGTCTTCTCATTTCCATCAACACTAAGGTGATACAGCTTTACTTGCTACTTTGGAGGAAAGTGTGTGGCATCAAGAAGAGTGACAAGCAAATGCTTGAAGCTAGTTGGTATCATAGAATCAGAGAACACTTTCTGCACCCATTGATTCTGCATAACTTGTCTCTGCTACGTCATTCCTTAGGATGCCTCAGTTTTAGAGGAATATCTGTTTTGTGTTGTATATAAAAATATGGCTCATCCATTAGAGAAACAGCATTCTCTAATGTTCTGTCATATAAACAGAAGATTAAAAAATATGAACTTTCTATATAGTTGCCCTATGACTTTTGAGGAACCAGCCTTCAGAGAACTGGTCACTGGACTGGGCCTAGAAAGAATGAGGAGACTTATGGAGGAACTGGTTAATGTCAGTCTCCCAGTACATCTCAAACATCACAAGCAATTTTAAAGCCACTTTTTCCTTGTATTGTATCTGCTCTTTTGCTCCAAGAGCTATGATACAGATATGTAATATACAGCTGAGAATATTAAGATAGATCATGAGAATGTAATCATTTCAGACAGTAAAAATAGTATTTGTCTGAAATCACTCCAGTCCAATTTCTGCACTGGAGCTGAAAAGCTTGAAGAGGTGTCATGGAGAACAGTGGCAATTTGCCAGGGTGTGATGGGAAAGGTTTCAACCAGCATTTCTGCCCTCAAATTCTTGGAGGCACCAGCATCACCCAAGTGGGGAGGAGGTAGAATGAGCCTTTTCCTACAGCCAGTACACACAAATCCAGGGGTTTTTTTTTGAGGAGCTGCTCTAGAAGGAAAACTTTTTAGAAATTAAAGAAAATCTCAGAGCAAAGGAGAGGGGAAGTACAAGGGGCCAGCTCCCACCTGGGGATCCTCAGAAGTGGGGTCCACCCTGGGCCCTCAGTCCCTGGTGAGTCTTTGGTCTCTCTAGAGGGAGGTTCTGGAAAGTTCCCTGAAGCCACACAGCTGTGCTGTGACCAGGGCTGTCTTCCTGCCCTCCCCAGATGCAGCAGCCAGGACAGGGAAAATAACACCCCTGTTATCAACCCCATGCCTTTTGTCTCAGAGGTAACCTATGGCCTGTGGGATCTGCTATAAAACTGTGGAGGAGGGTGCCATGCTGCCATGACTGTTCTGAGGAGACATCAGTGGAGATTCCCTGTTTCACAGCTGGCTATCTGGAAGGAAAAAGGCAAGAAGGTCCAATCCTATCCCCTGTGTTGTAGAAAGCTCAGAAGGTATGAATTTTCACATTATTAAATGAAAAACAAGGTTACAAAATGGTACAAAATAAGCAACAGGCCCCTCATTAAAAGAATGAAGACTCTACCTAAAAGCTTGTTGCCATATTTTTGTACATTCCACCACATACTGAAGAAACTTCATGCACTCTTTCAGTATAGAACAAATGCTAATAAAACCCTGCAGCCTTACTAGCAGTAACAGAGGGGAGTACTCATGGTTTATGAGCACCAAATGTTTATAAGGCTTCCCCCTCTTTTCTGCTAGCTGAGCTTGAAAAGAAGAGGTGAGTGAAAACATGGGATAGGAAAACAGGCTGCGCTCACCTTCACAGGAGTCTTCGTGTCGTTAACAATTTCATTGAGCAGTGTGCCGTTAGGAACTGGTGCATATGGAGAGAGGGATGTGCCAGGGGAACCTGGGGCGGGGGGTTAAAGTAAAATTAGGCAAGAATAGGTTTGCACATCAAAAATCTTCCCCTTTCTCTGTTGGACAAGTGTCAGCTCACTGGAGAAACTTTCCTTAAGGTGGGTGTGCTTGAACGCAAGCCTGAGCCAGTGAAAGGTGTTCATGACTTAAGGCATGGATAAAGCTGTTACTATATATACAGTATATACTTTTTTTTTCCAGGTCAAAACATCACTAGTGTTGAATGTGTGGGGTTGAAGGCAAAGATGGCACTGACTATGCATCAGTGAGATTGAATTAAATAATAATATTTGAATTCATACTGCATTATATATCACCAAAAGTCTAAGCTTGATTTTGTCAATTGTGATCTTTGTCTCTATGATAGCCACCTTTCTTTAGGGCTCAATTTAAAGTAACAAGAGACTTTGACAGAGTTTTCTGGCTAGAGGCAAAATTACCATGCTGGAAATCACTATCAGTAAGATTCTATCATGTGTGGTCCTCATAAAAATATATGTGCAGGATGTTTCCTCCTTGAACTAAAATAATAATATTTACAGATTATTGTCACTGCATATATTTCTAAACATTAGTTTAAAGAACTGTATTACACAGCAGTGTTGGTAGGTCTAATTAGAATAATTTGCTCAAATTAATGTCTTGGCATCACTGTGGCTTTTTGGCTAAAGTAATTCTTTATTTTCATCCATGTGCTTATTTTGACTAACAAAATGCAGCAGCTGACACTCTAAATGCTATTTCATATCTGAAGCAAAATTAACTCTACTGTCTACTGGTGAAACTAGGAAAACATGTGCATTTAAAGACTGCGAAACAAACCTGGAATGCTACAATTGAGTAGAAGACATGCTTTAAAAAATAAAAAAATGCTTCTTACAGATAATTTTCTTAAAGCATTTTTATTTTACTTCACTGAAACTGTCATGTTTCTACTGCAATCATTAACTTATAGCCTTCTAAGATTTGTGAATCACTGGTTTTACCAATTCTATTTAATGGGCAGATGCACAGCAAGCAGATTTGATTTTACCTGTAGAAATGGAAGGAATGTCTTCCAGCTTTTTGCCACCTGTTTTCTCTGTGGATATTTCATCTTTCCTATCAATCAAATAAAAGTGAGTGATTTAATGATCAGCATGCTGTACTGGCAATGGCAAAGGTGTACAAAAAAAGGTAGAAATGACCCTATATTGAGTGTTCTTTAAATGAGAGAAGTTATTTCTATTGGTTAAACATCGATGGAACAATAGATCATAGTTTGTATTCAAAGGTTTACACATTTCCTTTCCTTCAATGTGGTATTTGCTCTTACTATGAGCAAAAATATTGATTTAATATATACCATGACTAAGGACCGCCAATCCTCTCAGGAGTCAGTTCATGAGGGTTCATGACTGGTTTTCTCCAAGCAATCAGAAGGATGGGGTCACTGAGATTAAATCAGTGCACAGGATTTCCTTTTTCTCTCTTTGAAGTCTATGAACAGCTGACCACTGACTAAAATGGAAGCAGGACTTCTTGTACATTATCTAAACCAGCTATTGTCTCCTTTGCTATATCTCATCCTATCAAGTAGTTCAGTGAGGGCTTTGGGCTTCTTCTAATTTTAGAGCCAATGGACATTTCATTCCAAGGATGTTTCATATGGTTTGGTGTGAGGAGAGGATGGGTGGATTTATTTTTCACTTGTGAGCCTACATTGTAATATCATAGCGATGTGAAATCAAGATTCTTGGATTCAAATCAGATTCTTGGATTAAGATTATTGTGCATTATAGGAATGTTTATGCTTGGATCTGGATGTAATATTCATGGGTTAACGCCTACCATGGTCCCCATATCAGACAGCTGAAAACTCAGGTAAGAATATGGTGGGTGTCATGTACAGATTGTTCTTGCATCACAGGATTTGTTTTTATATTCTTGACACTGTTTTTTGTTATAAGTTTCACAGTTGTGCATTGATGAATAAATTTTGTAACTGTGACTGTTAGCTTGCCTGAAAAGCAGAAGCAGAATATATGTACATATATATATATATAAAATAATAGATGTGTTAAAGATTCCTGCAGTTATGACTATAGAATAATTTCTGCTCTAAAACCAAATTTTTATTCATTTGTAGCTTTTGGAAATATTTAGAGTTTTAGATAAGCATCTTCTAAGTGACAGTTTGAGATTTTTCTTTCCTGAAATTAGGCGGTGAAGAATTTCAGTTGTTTCAAGTTTTAAGTAGAGTGTGGAAAAAAAACACAGCATAAAATAAAAAGCCCAGTCATGGAAATAAATTAGGATAGAATTCTTCAAAGTTTCTATAGAAATAGCTGATATTGAGGTAGTGCACACAGGTGAAGTGTTTGTGAAAACTGATATGACTGAAAGAACTAAGGGCACTACAAATGTGTCATTTGTCATGAGACAACATGAAGCTTGTAGCACAGACAGAAGAGATGGCTGGGCTGCTTTTCTAGACAGGACCAAATCAGATGTTTGATAACTGTATTTGGTCTGGCTGAGCTGATTTTCCCCATAGCAGCCCTCATGGTGCAGTGTTTTGTGCTGGGAGCTAGAAGGGTGTTGATAACACACCCGTGTTGTGACTACTGCTGAGCAGTGCTCGCACAGCACCAGGGCTCTTCCCAACATTCCTCCCACGGTGCGATGGAGTGGGCAAGATCTTGGGGGGGGACACAACCAGAACAGCTGACCCAAACTGGCCAAAGGGATATTCCATACCATGTGACGTCAGCTCAGCTATAAAGCTAGGGAAAAGGGTGGGGAGGTGGAGGGTGGGGGGGATGGGGAGGCATTCTGTTGTCCTCCAGAGAAAATGCTACTCGTTTTGGAGCCTTGCTTCCCAGGGCGTGGCCAGACATCGCCTACTGATGGGAAGTAGAGAATAAAACTTTGTTTTCCTTTGCTTCCGTGCGTGAATTTGCTTGGCTTTTCTTCTGTTATCATTAAACCACTTTTGTTTTACCCACAAGGGTTTTTTTCCATCTTATTTTCCTTCCCCCTTTGCTCTGCTGAGGAGGGAGAGGAAAAGGTGGGGTGTAATAGAGTGGCTTGGTGGGCTCCTGGTGCTCAGCCAAGGTTAACACACCCCAATAACACAAATAAAGAACATGAACAACTCCTAATTTACAACATGCTCTGCATATCTTGTGTGATAAGAATTAGAGTATTATTTGTAATGTTTTCACAATGTGAACTAATTATGTGTTTTTCCCTTAACTGGGGACTGATCTCTCTACGTGGCATCTATGGAAGACAGAAAACATTCCCTAAACCGCACAGTAGTAAAGATGAAGTCCAGCAATGCATAATCATGGCTGCCTGTATTTTCAGATAAAATATGAGTAATTTCATGGAATTTACTTCGCCTTCTGAATTGTGTCTAGGGAAAACCATACTATTCACAAAGAACGTAAGCACTCTGAGATCAGTCACTTCAGTTATTGCCTTGCTGCTGCTGTTTGCACTAGACTGAGTGCAAAGACCTCCCTTTGGACTTCCAGGGGAGTTTAATTAGGCCCGACATTATTAAAAATACATTTCTGAGAAAGAAGAACACTCAAAGCTCCCATGTCATAATGAATAAAGTTAACTAAGACCTCTGTGATCATGAGACAGTATAACTTATAAATGGAAAAGATTATTTCCTACACCTGAAAATGTAAGAAAATTTAGAGGCAAAAATGTACATTACTCAGAGAGACTGCGGACAATGATTAGTCTGGCTGTACTATAGTATTTATATGGAGAGAGACAGATTCACTATTGCAACTAATCTGCCATTCTCAGGCTTCTGAGCATTTCCAGGTGCATACTTTTTTCCCAAGAGTTTATGGAATAAAGCATCACATTAGTTAACACTATTATGACATATGAAAATACAGGGGAAAGATGAAGTGAAGGCATAGGGTTTTCATACTATTGCTTAACGTAGCCTCCCTGACAAACTTTTGTTAAGGTCTCTGACTTTCCTTTGGAGAATTATAGCAATTGTGAGTAACCTTTTGTCATACTGCTGATTAACACTAGTCTAACGTAAAGCTGTGGTTCTATCAGGGTTTCATGTTCATGTTAGTCTAAGAAAACATTCTGTGCTGTCTCAAAGTGGACAGGCAACTCAGACATTTGGCTACCTTCATTATTTGTGATTCAATTACTGTATACTATGATACATACAGTATACACACCTCTTACAGCACACACCAAATACACCACAATGCTATCTATCTGTTCACATTCACACACATCTACACATCTTTTTCAAAAAAGGCGGTAACATCGAGTGGCAAGGTTCTACTTGTGCTACTTACCTTTCCTGGAAGGTTCTATGTTTTACTCGCTGCAAAAAGATTAAGAAAAACAGCATTTTACTAGTGGGTGTATCCAACCATTGAGCAGAAGCCTGTTATCTTTCTTGTTTACCATACTCCTATGTTTTCCTTCCAACACATGCCCCCTCCTCTTCCTGAGCAATACTTTGTCCTTACATAAGGAGGGACTTGGAAGTCTCCCCCAGTTTCTAAACAAATGTCAGTAATCCTTACCCGTTGGATTATTTCCAGGTGCTCTTGGGAATTGCTGAAGTTTTTGCCAATGTCGAATATGCAGAAGGTTTCCCTCTGGCAGGCAGTAACCCAGTTTTGATATTCAGAAGTATCGGGAATCCGATCCAGAAAAATACGAAAGGCTTCCCACACAGCTTCCTGGCAGACTGAGTAAGGAGAAAAGGGCGGGGGATGGATGCTTTTTACTAAAAAAGTAAACTTGAAAGCCTTTTTAACTTATTTGGATTTACACATTTTACTCAGTAAACAAATCCAGCTTCTAGGTATTTTTAGATATTTAGGTCTTTTAGGTATTTTTGAGTTGACAATCATTTGCCCTTAGGCTGAAGGATTAACTGTTTTTGAGTTAAGGATTGCTAATTTCCCTCTTTTTAAGAGAGATTCATTTGGCCTGACATCATCATGAATATGAAGCAAACACAAAGCACACTTCCTTCACCTCAAAGGTACATGCATACAAAGATACATACTGGATATTCTAGTGAGAGCAAATAGGGAGGTAGAGAAAAAAAATAATCTGGCAGTCATCATACTTGAATAATCATAATCTTAACTGTATACAAAGGTTTTGTACGTTAGTATGGTTAACTCTGCATAGAACATGCTAAATGGAACATATTTAAGATTTTGATATTCCCCACCCATATAATAAAATCAAAGGAAAAAAAAATTAAACGCAGGGGGCTAAAATGATTTGATTATGTTCCAAATTTTCAGTGTAATTCATCCTTTCAAAATCTTAAGGACATTCTGCAGCATGTACATGTTTTAATGTTTCTTTAAACACCTCTCAAAAAAATGAAGGACTAGGTATATGTAAAATTCTTTTGGAAAGATTTCCTATCTTTCCACACAACTGTACACAGTCATTTGTTTAATGTGGTTTCAGCCGGAACAGAGTTAATTTTCTTCCTAGTAGCCAGTACCGTGTTGTGTTTTAGATGTACTGTGAGAATAATGCTGATAACACCCTGATGCTTTAGCTGTTGCTAAGTCATACTTATCCTAAGTTAAGGATTTTTCAGTTTCTTAAACTCTGCCAGCGCGGAGGTACACAAGAAGCTGGAAGTGAGCACAGCCAGGACAGCTGACCTGAGCTAGCCAAAGGGATATTCCATACCATAGGATGTCATGCTCAGTATGTAAACCGGGGGGAGTTGGCCAAGGTGGGGACAGATAGCTCCTCAGGCATCAGTCAGCAGGTGTTAAGTAATTGCATTGTACAGCGCTTGTCTTTTTTGGGTTTTCTTTCTCTCTCTTTTTGTTATCTTCCTTTTCATTATCATCATCATAATTATTACTACTACTATTATTAATACATTTAAGTTTATTATTGATACATTTAGTTTAGTTATTAAACTGTTCTTATCGCAACCCATTAATTTCTACTTTTTTTTTCAGTTTGCCTCCCCATCCTGCTGGGGCAAGGAGGCAGGAAGGGATTGAGCCAACAACTGCGTGGTGCTTATTTGCTGGCTGGGATTAAACCATGACACAATGTTAAATATCTCCTCTGTGGTGATGAATCACCCAGTTAAATGCCAGGCTACATCAGACAAGAGTGGCTGCAGAGGGAGCAGTAGCGTTCTGCATCACTTAGGGTAATAAAAATGAATACAAAGAGAATAAGACAGCGGGAAGATTTTGAAAAGGTGGCATTCAGGAACGGCTCTAAGGGAACTTCATTGACTGGATACAAATTGACTTAATAACATGAAATTTTGTAAAATAGATTACAATGTAGACTAATACCTTTACATATTCTGTTGGCTCATTCATTATGCAAGAAAGATGTGAAGTTCAGCTGTAGTATGTTACAAAATATACTAGAATGCATATTTGGGTTTGGCATCCAGTTTATTGATCTGGTTTTTTAGCAATCGGAACTCTGTCAGGCATTTCAGGGAAAACTTGCAAAAGCTAAGTTCCTGCTGCAAAGACCTTGCTCTCCAACACTGTGAGTGAGGATCGTGACATGCACGAGTATGTGAGGGAGGGCAGAAAGCAGCAGCAGCAGGTTTGTTATAAAATGACTGCTCAGAAATATTATATAGGGTTTACTTTCCCTTGATGATTTGGATAACACAGGTCTTACATATGTCTGCAGAAGTGAGTTTGTGAGAGTCAAAGACAGCCTGGTAGGCCTGCACTTCTGAGTGCACTTTTACCAACAGCTTGCTGAAGTCTCCTGTTTTGTCTAAGTTGAAACCATTTCTAAAAGATTCTGGAGAATAAACTGTTCCCCCCACCAGACGGCTCCTGCCTACCTGACTAATTACACTAATATGTCTTTGGATTTCTGTTCAGATACCTGCCCTTCCTCACAACCAAAATATTTGGGTTTCAGGTAACTCACTTTGCAGAGCCTCAAACTAAACATACAATGAACCCTGGCTGCACCTGAGTCATGCTTAAATTCACTGAGTTGTCCAAAGAGGTCTGTCCACAGCTAGCACAGAGCCAGCCAGGAAGTGATGTTCTGTGTGGACTTTCCTGCTTAATTGCAGAAATGTGCACTTACACAGGTTGTCCTCTGCAGGGTCTGTGAAGCTAGTTGTGTAGAACAACCAACATGGCTCAGCAGCTGCTAGAACCAATGTGTTTTGAACAAAACCAGTTCAGTTTATCTCAGCTATCGCTACACCTTCCCATTTACAGCCTCTCTCACCACTTGTTTGTTTCTATGGTATTGTTAGAGTCAACAAAGCCAGCTGTATTTTTGGTTTTGTGAAAATATAAAGTACACTCATTCAAGATGAAGGAACACACTTCAAAATGTTGTTTGAAGTTAAATGCTTTCAGAGAAGGGGATTTTCAAACAAATTGGAAAAACCATTTGAACAAAAAGTTGCTAGCAGTTTAAAAGCTGTTGCCTCCAGCACTTTACTGTGCAAAGTTCATTACTGTGAGATAGGACATTTATTTTCAGTACTTGATACCTGCTTTGACTTAGAGTGAGATAATTATCTGCATTATCTAATATACCAGTGTCTCTGAAATTAGAGCAGTCAGTTTCTCTAGGTATTCTCTAAACTTGCTGTAGGGATGTACTCACCTAGCTGTGTTAGGGCACCTCAATTATATCTCAGGAACGACCTGCCCTCCCAGTAGAGCAGCTGCATGTGGAGCAGATGTGGTCAGATTATTAAAAAGGAACAGGCTGACTTTTGAAGAGATTTATTAATTATGAGCTAGCAGTTAAGGCTACTTCCTATCATATTTTTCCTACTTACAACTCTCTGGTACCTGTTTTTCTGAGCAGTTACTGCTGAATAAAGATATATTATCTGATGGAAAGTAAGCCAGTTACCAGGGTTTACATAAACATGACACATGGCTAGCTGAGGAAGAGTCATAGCTGATTCCGTGCATGCTCCCCGTTTGCCCCGCATGAAGAACTTTCTTTGTGGCAACTTAAGATATGGTGTGTTGTTTCAGAGTTCGTATAGGGTTCACAATAGGCTTAGGTTGTCCAATAGCAACTGTCTGAACTCCTATATTTGAGCTGCTTTGTGTTGTGTGCTCATTCCTGAAAGCATAGGAGACATACATAGATATATATGCATACATATGTAAAAAACCAATTGTGTAATTTTTCTTAGGAAGCAGTGTAATTCTCTAGAGGACAGATATGATCCACAGTGCTGTTACAGTTCTAAATGTGTCATGGGACTTAAGGCATAGAAAAGAACAGACCTAAAGGAATGTCTACAAAGCAAATGCAAGGTAAGATTGTCCCACAGATAGGCACAGGATGTGAGACTCCAAGGTGTCTACCAGATTATCTTTTCATGAAGGCTCGTGCTATAGTTACAGTTTAATGGATAATGCTTGCATCATCACAGTTTTACTTCTACCTGTTTGTGTTTTTTTTTATTTATTTATCACTTTCATCAGGTAAATTAGCATTCTCAGCTGGGATGGTTCTGATCCCTCCTTGAAGGAAAGACTTTTTTGAGGTTTTAACAATAGACATTGTAATGGGAAACATGCAGCTATTCAAGGGAGAAGAAACACCTTTTTCTGAAGGAGTGTACAAATTATTCAGCTGCACTTATCTGTTCTTTTGTTTACTTTCTGGGAAGTACTCCAGCTTCAGCTGAAGAACTGGATGACACCTACTCAGAGAATTTTGTGAGTGTAGGACACTCTACTGGGAAAGAGGAGATGTTAGTTTAAATCTGCTTGCACTACGAGATTTATAGAGCCCAATATGCCAACTGATGAGCTGCTCTCCAAAAAGTTGGTAGTATTGCCATCATCAGTTAGAAAAATATCATAGTTGCAGCTCTTTTAATTCGAGTCAATGATACCAGCCTGTCTCAGGATAACTTGTTTTCAGCCCAACTGGGGATGTGACCAGTGAGTTTTAGGGATTTTCAGTCTTAATTAGTATTTAAGAAAGCCTTTTTGGATCAGCCTCTTTAACATGTTTCAGAATTCTGTTTATTGCTCACTGAGACTGGAATTTGGTCCCACAATGGATACCAAATATGTTTATATCTGTCAGAATGACTACATACATTGGTGTAGTTCGCCCATGCTGTCTATAGCAAGTGGCTGCTGGAGTCAGATTTTTGCAGCTCTACATCCAGGTTTCATTTCAGATAGAACTAGCTGGTTCCCTGAAAGAGAGCTGAGGAGCAGCCAAGTTACATACATGTTTGTGAATAGTTTTAGACCAATATGCGGGACAAATAGATAAGCAAAGTTCATTTAGAGAGTAGATATTGCCTCAGATATTTGCATCCAAGAAATGCTGACTAGGTTTTAGAATTAGCTTTGGACTGTGTAGGTGCAGCACAAAAATATGCATTTTTCTAATACAAATTGGAACAGCCACAGAATGAAAGATTAGGAGAGGTAGAGGGAGGAAGAAAGGAAATATAAAAACCAGAGGGCTGTTGGTACCATGCTCTCTAGGGACCTAAAATTGGAGTGGTAACTCCATAGGCTCTCTACAGTCAAGGGAGTTAAAAATCTGGGGAGGGGTTGAATTAATTGGGAAAGGGCAGAAAAACATCCTAGATTTTTTTAAAAAAAGAATAAGGTCTTTGCATGAGCTACTGGCAATTATCTCAGTGTCTATAGCATACCAACACTGCCACAGACTTAATATAACGACAGATACACCAGCGCTGTGCAATGATCAATGAATAGGTTCATTACTTGTCCTGAGTTGTTGGTTTTAACTCTGAGTAGCAATGATGGTACCTGCTACACTTTTAAAAAACATGGCACATCTTTACACAGGAGTGCCAGCATTATTTGGTCTTCATGTTCTGCCATGCTAGAACACTACGCAAGTACACTGAGTTCATTAGTCCTTTGAGTAAGATGTTTTATTCTGTTCTGGTAACTGTCTTGAGCTGTGCTGATGTACATGTAAGATTTGATTATCTATGTAAAAATAAAGCACAAAGCAAATAGCACATACATTGCCTAGAGCTACAGAAAAAGATTCTGTAAAATTACTGTGTTTCCTCAACGGAAAGAAATCCTTTCAAGGAGGAAGTACATGTTAAAATCATCATCTTACCTCTTAATCGATAGTAAGCTTGGTGACTGGCTAAAATCTGCTTCACTGATTCTTGTGGGCAAACTTTCACACCAGTTGAGAAAAAGGATGACCTCTTTGTTCGGTGTTTTGCCATGTCAAATATCCGCCTTATGGTTGATACTCTGGACCTCTTTGTTGTTCTTTCTGTTTTGTCTGATCCTGAGGCATCTGCAAGATGTTTGGCTTCACTACGGTTTGTTTTATTAGGGATGTCTGCAAAAGATAAAAAGTAAGCGTGTACTTAAACATACAGTGTATAGGCAGTAGATATCCAATGCAAGATCATACCTGGACAATAGGCATGAACCTGAGTTCTTTTTGTTACATTATATTGGTGTCAATGCCCTGACTGAATTAATGTGCTGAGGAGAAACTTCCTTTGATCACATGGGGAGCTGGGACTCAAGAGACCTTGTAACTAATTTCCTTATATCTGAACATGTGACACCCATGACGCACAGGGTATAAGTTTCAGAAGCCCTAAATCTCATTTTCAAAAGTGACTTTGGGTTACATCCACAAAGGACACTTAAGTGCTTAAACTTTGTGCTACAGCATCTCATTTGTGAGCATATCACCCTGTAGGATAATTTAGAATACAGTGATAAGTAACTGCCTGGAGCCTGGTGAAAGGGAAGCATCTCTGTATCAGCTTCCAGTATAAAAGGGTATCTATGGCAGCAGATAATAAAGTGAAGAATAATTGTACCCTTTCAAGATACTCTTATCTTTCCTTTGGCCTTCAAGGTACATCTTCCTTCACATCAGGTTTATAGCCTTGAATCCATCCTAAGAACTGGACCCTGAAACACTTTCTTTCAAAAGCAGAAAAGGAGTTTGCTTTTCTTTGGGGAAAGAAAGAGCTGTTACCAGTCTCCTCTTTTACTCCTCAGTGCATTCCTCTATCCTTCACTGATACAAACTGAAGTACTAATCTGAACAGACTGAAATAATGTTTCTTTGCACTGGATAGTAAGTGTTGTGAACGCTCTGACATCGTACCTCAGTAGATCTTTAACTATTCCTGGTAAAGTGGAACAACTGCAGTAGAAAAAAAGGGAAATCAGTAAGCAGGAATTGAAGATCTAGGCTTAAGTTTTACTCAGGGGGCTGTTTGGTTATGAAAAACGGAAATGCTTCTAGGGTGTCAAAATAGACTCAAACATAGTAATCCCCATCATAAAGGCACACAAAATTCCATGACTCATTTGATTCCAGTTTCTAATTATTTGTGATGCAGTATTATACAAATTACATAGCAGCTAAATTTAATATAAAAAAGTGAATAATCAAAATAGTATATAAGGCACACATTTAAATAAGCTGAAATATGGCATTTTGCAGGATCATGACAGGAACAATTAGTGTCTTTTAGATTATCTTCCAAAATTTTGCAGACATGTTAATAAAGGTGTTAAAGTTAATTTAAGAATACCTTTTTTTTGTTTCATTTTTGTGCATTTGATACAATCATTCCAGATGAAAAATAAAGAAAAAGTAAACAGAGTAAAAGACATTTTGAAAGGACTGTTTTGAAAGAAAAATTTGAAACTTGTAGATAATTGGGAAACTTAAAGGGAGAAAATGTGTGAAAGACATGGTATATATGTACCCGAATGCTCACGAATCAAGAGAAAAAATGTCTTTGAAGAATGGTTTAAACACTTGTAAAAGAAGAATAAAAGGAAGAAATACAGTTCAAAAGGAACAAGTTCGGTGAGAGTAATACTATAAAAAAATGAAGAGTAAAAATCAGTTTGCTGGAGAAAGAAGAAATGCCATCTTGCATATAGCAACACTAAACACTAATTATTATGTTCTTAGGTAAATCAAGAGAAAATAAGGTAGGTGAAAATACATTATCTTGACAATTTGGAACTGTGTTAATTAAATATTTAAAGACAAGTGGGCGGATAAATGATAAGAGAAAATAATTGAAAAGCATACTGTTACTGTAACAAAAAGAATAGTACTTGGAGAAAAGAATGGGAAAAGCTCTATTATGTATATGTCAGTATACATACCTTTATGTGTATATATATCACAGTTCTTATTGAACATCGAAATGAATATTCAATGCTTACTGTTTAGAAATCTCGGTAATGACATATATTATGAGGCAGGTGGTACTCTGATATGGAAAAAATTTGACTGCTTGATTAATGATGAATATTGTATTGAAGATAGGAAGCTATACAATAAAGGCAAGGTGAGTGTTACTGCTTTGTAAAGCTTGCTAGACGCAGCAGCCCTTAGGCCTATACCTGTCTAATTGGTGGAAGTAATTTAAAATGCTGATGCAGTCATACAGTGCTTGTCATTAAATTAAACAGAAGTAATTTTTCCACAGTAATGCAAGATAATGAACCGTAAATTGCATAAAAGGAATTTCCCCTGTGAAAACATGGCTCTGGGCTCATCAGAAACCACAAGTGACCAAACATCAAATCAGTTGAGACACTGAAATATTTGAACGATAAAAGGGGTGAAAGCAGAAGAACCAGTGCCATTGAAATCTCACAACAGACCTCTAAAATCCTCTAGAAGAAAATACCAAAAATCTACATGGAAGGTAGTCAGTCATAAATCTATTACCTTATACAAGGTATATTAACTATGATAGATCAGCTGCCCATGTGGTCTGACCAACTAGGGTGGGGTATTTTGTCACTAAGCCCTTTGATAGCTTTTGTATGGAGCAGAGACCTTTCTTGAAGGATTTGTTTCTTCCCCAGGAATTACCCCCAAGTCGCTAACTTGAATTAAAAATTATACTATTCATAAGACTGACAAAGGAGGTTTTTCTCAAATTATTCTTGTAATGATTTCAAACTGTTTGTGTTAGAGTCACTACTTGGGCTTTTCAGTCTGAGAAAGTGACTATACATTATATGCTTCCAGTTATCACTGTTCTGGTAGCCTATTCAAGGTAGGTGTAAATTTTTTCTCTTTTCATTCTTTCCCCACAATTTCCACTTTTTTTTAATGGGACGTATCTGTTGCTTAAGTATGCTTATAGTAATAGGTTTAATTTGGCTTATATGTTGTGGTTAGAAAATTTCTCTTACTAGAACAACTTCTATTATCAGTTTTTGAAATAAAGTTTTTAATGAACTTACATTTGAATTGGAGAAATCATCAGTCCCTCTCTCCACATGATTATCCAATATTTATTTCCTAATATTTACTGAACAATAATGGAAGAAAACCTGTTCTGTGGTAGAAACTTTCTTTGTTCATAATTATTCAGACCTGTGCTTTCCCCTGTGTCTGTGGAGATTCTGAACTGAGAAATTGTTACCTAAGGCTTCCAGATAGTCCAGCCCTATACTTTACTATAGTATGCCTCCATCTACAAATTCTTTGCTGCTTTGCTTTCATTATCCAGAGTTGAAAAAAAGATTCTAAGAAGACCTGTGTTATTACTAAACGGAACCCATTTATAATAGCTTATCCTGTTTCTTTTTACCATGCAACATAGTAATCAAGTAAACTGGAGTAGCGCACATTTTACAGGGTACATCATCTGGTCATGTGAAATATCCCAATAATACTGGGCCCTTTTCTTAAAATAAGTAATTTTTGTAATTTTTTTCCTTGTTCTCTTTTCTGAAACAAACATATGTGATCAATGTATTTAGTGTTTACTCTGCTCAATTTAACCTTTTTTTTTTTTTTTTTTAACTCTGTTGTTTCACAAGGATGTCTGTCTCAGTTTTGCCTTGAAAAACTATGTCTAAGATTTTTACTTTTCCTTGATAATTCTAGAGCAGAAGGGCAGATAACTGTCAAGTCTGGTAACATTTTACTGTACTTCAGCTTAATCTCCAAGATGCCTTGTACAAAGCTGTAACTCTCCTTCTTTGTTCTCACATTCAAGAATCTGGATCATTGTCCCCATTTTCCAAGTGGCATACTTAAGGAAAAAAAGTTGTGGTAGTTTTACCAAGGTGATATACAGAGTCACTGTCAGCCATTATTAGAATTTGGAGTTCCTGACCTCTACTCCTGAACTTAGACAAATATAACAAAAGATTTTCAAAATATGAAAGCAATTTTCAAAATGTGATATAGCAATCTTATTTGTATGTGGACCTAATCAAAGTGCTTTGATGTCTATGTAGGTCTCTCAAACATATAGTTTTGTTCTTCAGGTTTTCTTTTCAGGCAGATAAATGGTATTTATTTCTAAATAAAAAATCTGGAATCCTCTGAGATTCTAAGTCAGGCCTCTTCCCTGTGTTTCTTGAGACCTGCGTTATCAAATTTATATCCTCAGTAAAAAAACAAGGCAGGAGAAATATATTTCAAAGGTGAGAATTTCTACATGTTTTTAATAATCTGAATGATGAAGAAAGTGCTTCTTTATTTAACCAGATTCTAGAAAAAAAGAGTTTAAAGCCATTCAGACAATTGGTCAGGGTTTTTTTTTTTTTAATTTGCTTTTATAAACACAGCAGCAAGAAGCTTGTATTCATACCTTTTTTGAATAACTGAAGAGGATGTTTTTCTACACAGATTTATTCATTTCTAGCTGATAATATTATCAGTTTGGGAATTTGGGGAGCCTATCAATTTTGGTGTGGGTTGTTTGGGATTTTTTAAGCAATGTAGGCAAACCCTGCATGGAAACATTTACCTACAGCATTAACTTGGAAGTAAACTTTTAGTTTTATTTGACCTTAGAAAATTAAGGTGTCACTGTATATAAAAAAAGAAGAATTTAAAATATGGTAACTGAATTTTTTGGCAGCAAGTGGTGATGAAACTATTGAAGTCTGAATAATTCATCATTAAAATCATCACAAGGTTTGATGTGTATAAAAAAGCAGATTAGTCTAAAAATAAGTCTGAAAGGTAGAGAGGAACACTTGACTGACAAATGAGACATTGCCTGCACAATAGAATAATCATTAATTAGAAGACGAGGCTTATTTAAGGGGAATTGCTGAAGTATGACAAGGAAAGCTTACCAAAGAGGGTTACTTCAACAAAGATCCCATAAATGTGTTGTTACGATTCAATTAAATATACAGGAGGCCCAGTAGCCCCTGTGTTGATAATTCAATCAGTAACAAAAGCAAGGATGACTAGTTGTGGAGAGTTGATCTTAAGATCTCTGAAAAGATTGATCAATGTAAACAGAAGATGGAGTGTAGAAAGTACGAAGAGAAGTTATATCCTACACTCTTCCCTCAGAGGTGCTCTTCTCCTGTTGTCAGAATAGTGAGGATCCCAAATTCCAACGGCACTTGCCAGTGACAGACCATAACATGTTCTCTCCTTACATTCCTTTAAAAATATTTTTTATGCCCCATTGCCTTAGTCCCTGTTGCATGGGAAGGGTCTGACTGGATTGAAGAGTCTTAGATGAACAGGGACAGAATAAAATGTGACATGGCTTTATCATCAAATGCAGCCTGGATCCTGCATATGCGTACTAGCACCTATCTTCTCCTTGAGAAGCATGGAACAAACTCTATGTTTCCATGCAGATGTGGAAGTAGAGGCCCTTTCCTTGTACTCTTACTGATGTTTGGGGGTGCTTTGCCACTGCTTTGTCAGACACTGTAACTGACTGTGTTTCCATTACATTTCCAAGTTGTTTTCACAACTGTGAAGGTTCACAACTCTAAAAACCTTGAAAGTATGGAATCCTATATTAGAAAAATTAATACTAATATTTAATCTGCTCAAGTCTTGTCTCTGAGAGCTCGGTGCCCCTAAGCACAAGATTAGATGAGTTGCTTGTACTTGTCTTTAGCTATTTTTAATGCACACAGTGAAAGAACTTTGAGAGGAATTGGTGAGGGGACTTGGTCTCATCCAGTTGTTGCACCCTGCATCCCTTATCTGGGAGCTAACTGGGGTAGCCAAGGCACAGAAGAGAAGTCAGTTTGGATCTCACTTTTTCAGATGTAGTGCGCTTAGCCGGGGGGGGTAAGATGGCATTATCCTCTACTGCAGGGATACTGAAAGATAAGGAGCTGACATTGATGCCTAACTTCAGAAGAAGATGAATACTGGCCAGGGGAGAGTGCCTGTGTTCCTAAAAGAGGAAGAGGGCTAAGGCATTTATACTAAATATAATGCATTTTACTTCCTCAAAATGAATATTGACAATAATGAGCTTGGTAATTCCTGTTTTGTATGTTGACTTGTGTGAATGTTGTTTTTAAATGAGACTAAATAGTAACATTACCTGTGGAATGAGGCCTGTGTAGCTAATTTTGGCAAAGACCTATGGGAGTCAGGTCCAGGCCTCAGGCTTGGAAGACCCTGTGCTCAGTTGACCTATGTCCACTAGCAAACTTCCTGCACAAGTGCCACAAAGCTGGTGTCTGCACACCCAGCACTGTAGAATCTGTCATGTATCTACTAATATCTTGTGCTATGAAAGACTCAGCATCATCTTACTTGTCAGGGATGTGCTAGACCCTGTCTGTGCAGTGGGGATTTTGTACTGAAGAAAATTCCCTCAGAATACGTATGGAAATAAATCTGGAGAAGAATATGATAAATTATTTTGAAATATATGCTATAGAAAAGACAGTAGCAAATGTCTAAATGTTAAAAAAAAGACAAAAATTTTTGTTTTAATGATGTTATATTCAAAGCTAAGAGATGGCATTAGATAATGGTTCTTCTGACGAACCTTTAAATTAACCGGGATTTACTTTTCAGTACCAAATACCACTTTTGTTATCAACCAATGTGCTTTGGAATTTCAGTAAGTTTGAAGAATTTCATTTCTGCAAATTGTGGCAGGTACTGCCTCCCCAACCAACAAAACCAGGGCATGCCAGAATGGTTTGGTACTTCTCAGCTGTTAAACTGCACCTCACGGTGATTAATGGGTACTTCAGGGTCTAGGCCCTTAACCTATTTTGCCTGGGCTTGCCCCCTCAACCAATTAGAATGACCACAGTGCACCCTTGACTAGGGTATAAATGGAGCCCTGCCTAAGAACCAGTGGAGTTGGTTCTTTGCGGAGCAGTGGGCCTGTCAGCTGGACCCTCCCCTTGAATAGGCCATCCAAGGATACTTCCATGGATTGAGTGAGCCTTACCCCACCTTTGCTCCCCCTCTTGTGTGGCAGGTTTTGCCTTTATGAGTGAGTGTATGCCCATTGGGTTCATCTTTCCTTAAGGTTTAGGAATTACTTGTGCAGTAGTTTTATTCCCAACAGACATCTGAATTTGTATTTTGTCAGAAGGAGTGCTGGGCAACCCTGCTTACAATAAATGCCTATTTTCATAACTGATGCTATTTGTTTTGTGGGTGCCTCCACGACACAAATAGGTAACTAATGAGAAACTAAAACAGATATCACAATCCCTCAGCTATTTTCTTACTCCCAGATGCTCACACAAATCTGTGTGGTTTCTATGCCAGTTGGAGAAACACAAGTGTTAAATCAACCAACTTCAGAAAGGAAGCTAAGAAGGGAATTTCAAACAAAAACTTTACTCTTCATTTGTTTATACGCACGAGTACAAAAATTACTTTAACTTGGTAATTCTTATTTTATGAATGAAAGTGGAAAATAATAGTGTAAAAAGCAGATGTCTTTTTTTTCTTCTTTTTTTTCTTTGAAGCCTTATGTTCTTTGAATTCCTTTTCCCTTTGGCACAAATTTCCTTAACCCTTTTTTCAAGGGCAAATTATATTAATGAAGATCTGCAACACTTTTTGCTCAACTGGAACAGCCGAGCGGGAAGGGGTAAGTCAGAATGAATTAAAATGATTTCATAGAGCACACACAAAGCCCCTGTGTCCTAAGGAATGGCTGAGTAAATGGCAGATATTTGCTTACTGAATAAAAAAATAACACTAAACAGCCTTGAACACTCTCTGACTCCCTTGCATTCTCAGTATCAAATGCTAGGATGTACCCAGCATCCATTTACAATTTGGGGAGTTCAAAGGTCCTCTACATTTTGCTAGTTGGTCTGGATTTTCAGGGGGTTACAATTCAACAGTTAAAAATCACTGTACTGTCATAGTTTGGACATAAATCTTTTGCCATCACAAAGATTTTATCCCACTCACTTTCCCTTCCCTTAGAGACAGTTTGTATCAGGACAGTGACAAAGACCTGAGTTCAAGTCCTGAGGTCATTTCCTGAATTCTGCCACTAGTCATGGCCAAAGAGAAACACTCTATCTCTAAAGACTTATTTTTCTCCCTACAGTTTCCTGTTTGTTTGTTGTAGGGTTGTAAGTGCTCCTGGACAACCTTCAAATGTCTGGGAGAAGGACTTTTTTGGTCCTAAAATAGGGACAGTGAAGAAGGACCAAAAGTCATTACTGAGCAAGCCTCACTTTTGTCAGCAAAATTGTTGTTACATAGTGATGTGAGTAAATCAGGAATTTGAACTTAAGACAGTTTTGTTCATGAGAAAAAAAAATCAACGAATCAACCCTATAAATATTCAGAGATTATTAGCTCTATGGTTTTTATTTTGAGATGGGAATATTTTATATCTCAGTCTCTTATTTCCTAGTCTGTCACAGTTGACATGTGCCGCAAACTTGAATACTCATAAAAGCCTTAAATCTACGTTAGGATAACTAATGAGTGATTACTGTAAGTATTCAGACTATTGGGAGAGACTGTAAGTTTCTGACCCTAATGCTATGTCATAAAACAAAAGTTCTGGAAGCATCCCTGCTCTGGTAAAGAAGTTTCTTAACAGAAACTTTAAGTCTTTTGAGATCTGTGTGCATATATGTGAGATAATGTAGTTTTAAAATTTTATATATGACATGACTACATGGCAATAAAAAGTAACTATCATGCATTCATGAACACCATTTATAAAACTGGTGGGAGGAATTTTTACAATTATCATTCACATGCATGTATAGAAAAAATATGTTTTCCCCTGAAAGCCAACAAAAATGACAAAATTCCAACACTGTTACATAAGGAAGATGCTATATGAAGTTTATTATTGGTCATCGTTTCCTGAGTGTTGATAAACACTCTATGTACCACGTCTTCTGCTACATCTGTTAGGGAGGTAAAATGAAGTTCTGAATTTTACTGAAGTCTTTTATAGAAAATGCATTGTAATGTACATTTACAATTTGCTATGGGTGAAACTGTGTGACCCTACTTTTTACATTATCATTTTCTTAGTCCATAACTGTAAATATGGACTATGTAGCATGCATGCATTAATTACCTGGAATGAATTCTCTCTCTTTCCATCACAGAATACACAACTTAAATGTAAAACCAGTGCATTTTGACGTAACTTTTCTTCTTGTCAAACATGAACTATCACTCACTTTCTTATTTTTTTGCCACATTTACAAAATATCATTAATTCTTAAATGACACTATCTACATGGAATTAAAAAGCAAAAGCAAAGAGCAACAGAATATAAATCTAGTGTTAACTACTACACTACTTTTCCCCAAGGATTTTTTCAGTACTATAATTATCCACTAAAAGATACCTCATTTCAGTGAGATATAAGAACTATGTTCTTTATTGTTTAAAGAAAATCTATGCAAGGAAAAGCAAGACAAAAAAAAGTACACATAAAACTTTCCAAGCAGTATTAACAGCAGACCATTTCACACCTTCTCTTTTACAAATACTTAAATACGATTGAGGAGTCTTCTCTTTGATTATTTTACATTCTTTGCATTTAATTACCATGCCTGAGATAGATTTAAAATGGGAGGACATTGACTTGGGCAAGTATAAAGCAGTTGTAATATTGGCTTTTAATTCCATTTTTGTAAATATCAAAGCACAAATGGAAAAGTTAGTAAGAAACCTCCCCCAAAATTAAGCATGTTCACCAAGGCTCTAAATACATTGCATATGGAACTGAACAGGGAAAAATCACACCACCATCTTTTCTTTTTTTGTTATTGAAGAAGCTTTAAAACTGTTGTCAAGTTTTAAAATGTTTTTAAAAGGAGCAATAGTGAGCTGTTACACTAAGCACGGAGGAGTTACCTGTATGTCTGTTTTCTTGCAAATAATTTTACAATTATTAATACAGTAATCCTTACTAGTATTGCCTTTTTTGTATAATTACCAGTATGATTTATTCCTCCAGAATTTGTATTTCTAAGTTTTTGAAGTTGTTTCTGACAATGGTTAGTAAATACAAAGACATACTTTATTGCTTTCTCTGCATTTCAAGGATGACAGACAATCTTTAACAATGTCAGCACTTAGATGTTCTTTCAGCTGTTTTGCCCCTTCAAGACAACTGTTTTTGTCTGTTTCTGTTTCATAACAGAACACATGCAGGTAAATCGAAACTAAATGGCATCTCTTTCTGAGATTGTAAAGCCTGGGAAACACAAATAAGAAATTTTGCCAATGTTTCCTTTTCCAATTTTATATCAGTGTCAGTATCTATACTGTCTCTACCTGAACTGTCAAAACACCAAACATAACAAACAAAGAATTCTGTAGTGTGAAAATATCCTAATCTTTCAGTATATTTTTTCCAACATATGCAAAGTAAATTCATATAAACCTTTAATGTATGAACTTACCTCTGTTTCCCTGAACTTGGAGAGCAAGGCAAATGATCAAAAATATTAATCCAGTTTTCAAATGCATGCTGTCTATTGATCATTCACAGTTTTCAAGATCAATCATGAAGGAAATAAGAATATTTAGGTGAAGTAGAATAATTCTTTTTTCTTAAAGCACTAAAATTCCTGAATGTCTTCCCTCTATTATTTTTCAGGTGTCCCCAGCCTTGGATTGCATCAAATTGCAACTAGGCAAAGGGTGCAACAGGTGCCAGAATGTAAGAGCTGGACAAACCCCTCCAACACACACTTCTAGCCTGGGGGACAGGAGTGGTAAGACAAGAGTGACGAAGTTTTAAAAAAAAGCAGTGTCTGTTTCTGGAATAATCTGTTTATCTGCTGCTCAGACATAATCCCTCTTACGGTCCAGCTGGAAGAGCTTTCTTCATCTTATTAACCTTCTGGAACAGCATCTGTCAAGCCCACAAGTCTTCAACAACACCATCATGACAAACAACGGAAGTATCTTCTAGTGCCCATTGCCTTTGAATGTTGATCCTTTGGGCATCCCGGAGGTAGGACATGTGAGCAGAGGTGAAGTCATTGGGAGAGTTAATTGTTCCGTTTCCAAACCAGTGATCATAAAACCCAGGGAATTTTCTTTGAAGAATAAGACAGCTTTTTCTGAAAGAACATACTATACTCAGCTTTTCCACTGCATATGTCTTGGAAGTGTCTCTCCCTTCTCACACCAAAAGGCTGCGGTTGCAATATTCCTTTCAGAATAGTGACGATGATGTTCTGTGACAGTGGTAAAATGATGACTCAGCAGTGTTCAGGGCTGGCAAAATCTGACGCCAAACTGGGAGTGGGGGAGGGAGGGTGCTGCATGGAGGGAGAATAAGAAACAGTGGTGGAAAACGCTGTTTCAAGCACATAGCTATAACCAAGCCAAGAATTGGCAGTGAGTGAATGCACTTTTTGAAGAGCTCTGTTCCAGTTTCCCAAATCACTATTCCAGTCACATGTTTGGCATATGTAAGTGTTCCGTACTTTTTATTTTCTGCAACATTTTTTACTGTTGCTTTACACCTAAAAAAGCTACTATGTGGGCATTTGCAATGATCTGTCCCCCTTAGAGATTTTTGCGCAACTGCACTTTAACATAGGAAGTACCTAGACTGGCAGCAAGAATCTGTGAGTACAAGTTGCTTTAAGAGCAACCTTCATTTGAACCTAATCAATATTCTATTTTTACTTAGGATTTAAACAATAGTAACCTCCCTCTGTTCCTGAAAGTGCCTAAGGGCCTAATTTTAACTACTCAGACCAGCTAGTACAGAGACTGGGCTGGGACCAGACGATCGCTTTTTTTGTTTTCACAATCTTTTTTTTATTTTCAGTACTCATTTTACTGCTTTATGTATATCGTTTCATGCATTTTGTTTTATATTTCTAACACAACAAGTTAAGAATACCTTGCCAGCAGCGCAATGAAAAGCGACAAGGGAGATGATCAGGATTTCTACTGCAGAAAATTTGAGTATTACATAAGGAACATTCTTTAGCAGTACCAATATTTGTCTTTACATATTTTATATATCATAATGATATGGTATATAGTGTAGTCATATAAGTGCTGCCTGTATAAACCAGGTAAGCTTTAGTGAGCATTTATGTTATAGTTGAAAATTGAAATTTCCTCTAATATGTTATCTTATTCTTAGTTGCTTCAGCTCTCAATCTGCAGGAACTGGAAGTATAGGGAATTTGTCTGAGGAGAATCTGCTGGTTCTGGTGACATGTGAAAGTGTGAGATTGGCAGAAGTAAGATTATTTCCTCCCTCAGAGTGCACTAGGTACCAAACTCCCTATAGAATTTGGTAGGAATGTGATACTTTAATTACATTAGGAATCTATTTGAGCATCAGACTACAATTTGAAAATATGAAATAAAGTGGTTTACTTAATTACCATGCAGAGACTTGTTTGTTAGTGAAGCCTGAGCCAGGAATCAGAAATCCTTTATCAAAGCTTTCATTTAAAAATGTATTTTTGAGCTCTTCATGTTGGGGAAGACAAACATTTAATAAAGCATACTCTTATCTTTCAGAGATCAAGGAACAGGAACAATCCTAGAACACAACAGAGTTGTTTAGTGTCAAGGTATGACTTAAGGAAAATATTGAGCTCCAAAGGTAAACTGTAGCTAAAAATTTCTATGGCAGGAATGTGCATACTTTGAGGCAATGTTTAAATCACCAATGTTTCAAGCCATCTTCTGTTAAAGCAGTGCATTCTATGTATTTCCATTTAATCAAGAAATTTTGTAACTAACATTGGTAACTGTCGCAGGGGAAGCAAACAAAAATGATAAACACTCATTAAAGTTAAAGCAATATTATCTAGGGACCACTCCATCTCTAAGTACCGTAGTGTTTAATTATAGGTCACTGTTAATTAATCTAGAAGTGTTTCTTCTATTTGGTTTGCTGTCAACTATGATTACATATTGTTAAAGAGGAGATTAAAAAAATTCTACTGAAATTCAATAGTGCATTACAAATATACTACCAATGAATGGGGAGGGAAAGACAGTATGCTAAAATATCCATCCATCCAGGATAAGTACTTATAAACAGGTTAGATCAGATGCATTAATGGTCACCTCAGTGAATCACTGCATATATCTAGAATAATACACTGATGTGCTGTTTAAATACAACTAAAGCTGTCTGCTTGCAGAAAAAACGAGAATTTAGGCCATCAAGGGCACCGTTTAGAAGACTTTTGATGTAAGATTGTTGGTAAGTTTGGGGCTCAAGGCATTATCACATAAAGATGATCTGAAAGTTGCTCTGCATAGTGCTGAATTTTAGGTACCCTACATATGTAAATCAGGGCACCAGCCAACTCATGTTACCCATAAAAGCTAGTCAGATTCTGTGCCATCACAACCTATACCATCTAAGTTTGACTTCTGGTTTAGTTGTCCTAAGTAATGTCTCCTACTGGTCTAGCCAACTTTCTTATAATTTCCATGCTGCACTTATCTGAGAGACCTGTCTCACCCTGAGGAACAGGAGATACACAATTATGAAGTACACTTTAAATAACCTCAAGTCTTTCTGTGATATTCATTATTTCTATAGGAGCCAGATTGGTACCTGGCAGCCAGAATGCACCAGGCACAAGCTTTAGGCTTCTGATTAAAAGTGAGGAAACATGGGTTCATCTGCTCCCTTCTTTGATGTTGAGCTTGGCCAAACCAAGCCCTGTCTCTCAGCCTCCATATCTGCAAATGGAGTGGATGATCCTGGGAGAGCTAACTAAGCCTCTGGAGGAACAAACATGGTAATATTTGTAAGAAAGTATGTTTTTTCCCCCCTCTTTCTCATGCATTAAGTTGTAGATAAAATATTTAACAAATTATTTTAAATTTTTAAAAGAATATTTGATTTTTATATGTTCTAGTTTGCATATCAAAGTTAGGCATTGGCTGTAGTCCTGCAGTGGGTTTAAAGAGTTTGTAATGAAGAACACAAATTGTCTTTTTCACTCTCAGAGCTTTTCCAGTTGGGCAGTATTTGTATTTTGTCCTCTACTGCTGCCCAGCCAGTTTTATTTTTCTTACTGAACTAATACAAGATTTATATTTAGTCAGTAAATAAAATCAAATAAAAAAGAAAAATAAACACATTTGTCTCAGGACAGTTAAAACTACCTATGTTTTGTTTGCTGGTTTTGTTTATATTTCATAGACAATTCCTCTTTCTGGTGTCTGTCCTTAATAGCAGGGAAAAAATATGATCACATCAGGGAAAGAATGAAAATAAGCAAAATATTTTCTCCCTGAAAGAACTGATCAGTGTCCAGACACTGTGCTTACAAATGTTCTCTTGTTTTTCAGATCAACTATTCTTTAAAATCTATTTCTTCTGGAAATTCTTACATTCTTCGTTCAAAGTGGAAGTCAACCAGTGTATCCCAGAAGAATGCCATAGAAATGACTTTGCTGATGGCCATACACAGTGATAGCATTGGGAAAATGCACTACATTTCTATTGGGGTGTCATTAAAATAGTAGTAATGCAGCAAACACTGTGGAAATGAAATTAGTTTTTAGCCTGAGTAAATTCCAGAAGTGGAGTAATAATTTGGAGTAAAGCAGTAAATTTGAATTGCAGGAATTAGCCAGTAACAGATACCAGAACCAGGAATTCAAAAGAAACTCAGAGGTTAAGGTTCTTAGTTGCTGACTGTGCAACTGAGTGTCTAAATCAGCCTCTATATAAAAATAAAGCATTTTCAGAAAGCTTTCAATACAAATCTGGAGAATTGTACTTCAGTTAGTCTAACTTCTGTGCTACACAAATTGATAGAAACCATAATAAAGGAAATAAGCACAATATCAAGAATAATCTGGTTGATAAAATATCCTTGGACAATCAACAGTTTTTAATGAGATTTGCTTTTAAATAAACTAAGCTGTCATAGAGTAAAAAGAAAAATCTTCTGTATCAATAACTTGTTAAAATATGAGAAATAGGGAAAAGAAGTAAGCATTTCAAAAACTAGGTGTTACCATTGGGTTTTATGCTGGAAAAGGGGGCACATGTTAAGTTGAAGAAAATTACTAATGGTACAGAACTGCTCAGAATCATTAAGATCTGCATTAACAGTGAAAAGATGCAGACCTGTGTCCTGGTGCTGAATTTGGATAACGAAGCTGCAGATAAAATACAACCATGGGAAAAAAGTAATGCTATCAATGAACAGATAATAATTTCCTCTGAACTAGTAATAGCCATTTGTCAAGGAGAGTTCAAAAGAATGATTTTCTGATAATGACAGCTGAATCTTTAGCCATGATCAAGATGATAAATAGGATATTAGTGGTTTATTGGAAAGGAATAGAAAGGAAAGGTTTTTTTTTTTAATAAAATGGTGTATCATGCATATTTAATGATGCTTTGGTCCTACAATAGCAATAATACCTAATAAAATAGAAACATTAATGGGACAGTAGAGAAGATTATGAGGGAAATTGAACCATTTCCATATAAGGAAATATTACACAGGCTAGGAGTCTTTGACCTGAAGAAGAGATGACAGAAAGGTTGGGGAAATGATTAAATTATATAGCTTTTCTTGGAATATGAGAACAGGAAAATACTTAATTTAATTTTCAGGCATCCCCTTCCTGGGCCTTTTATATTTTTGGTCTCTGCAGTTTGCTGGGGTAATACATTTTCTGATTTAATGATGCATTTTATGAAAATTTACTTCCTTTACAAGAAGGAATTTGACAAATACATGAACACAAAGTCCATCAAGGAATGGGATACACATGGTGTTCCAGTTGCAACCTCTTGCACTAAGTCTGTTAATCACTGATTGTCAAACACTGTGAGGGCAAGTTAGGAACTAGATCGCTTTTGCTCACCTGTTCCTTTTATTATTTCCCTATCCATTTATTGGCCATAAATGTAGATAAGCTAGTAGATTAACTGGGTCTTTGATCTGATTCAACATAACTGCTGATAGGCACTGAGCTGTAGTCCCTAACCCAGTCTAACCTGCCATTGAAGTCAAGCTTACCCAGTAGTTAAAACAATTCCTGCTCATACTGAATGGTGCGGCAAACTCATCTGTTTTCTGTGCTACCTCTCTCCTCCAAAACAAGGAGCCTCATGCTCTGTTCTGCAGTTGCAGGAAGCATTGTGGAATTCTAGCCTGAACACAAAATTGAAGCTGGTGATATGTTAATGCAGTTCTTTGTCTACTTTCAAGAACATAAGCCTAGATATCTTCTGCAAGTGAAAGATATCTCCAAGATTCTCTGGTGTCCTTATAAAGCTTTTCTGTTTTGTTGTTATTAACACAGTTATGAAGTCCCAGCATGCCTTATTATTTAGAATGGTAAAAAGTATTTTGTGGATATATTTACGTGACAAGTTACAGATATGCCCCTGATGACTGCTTGACCCCATCACCTGTGTTTTCCTCTGAAACTTTTTATACTGTACAATCTTAAAAGGATTAATGTATTTAGATGCTGCTTAGTGTGATAAGGGAGATAAGGGTATGGAAAAAGCATGGTATTAACTGAGTAATTCAGCATGATTATGGGGAAAAATACCCTAGCCTGACTGCTGCTTCAGGATGATCACTGATAAACAAATTATGCTCATGTTGATAGTAATATTATCTTTCTTTGGTATCATCAAACATCTAAATGAGATTAAAATATATGCGTTTTTTTTTGTTTTAGTGGGCAGCGATACAGCAAGCTGACCATCAGCTTCCAGTCAGTAGAGATAAAGGCCGCAGTCCATCTGCTCAAACAGATTATCATGCACTTGCTTGCATACCAGTACACAACTTTCTGTTATTCCTGGAACTGCTTAAGCTTTTATCATGGGGAGCCATAATGATCTGAAACACGTTCCTTTCCATGCTTGACAAGTTGCTTTTCTTGATGCTTGGAAAGGATCTTTTTAGATTTAGGAGATACAGTTAACTGATGAATTTACGATTCACAAAACTGTCCACAGCAGTGTAGCACATTAAGTTGAATATTGTAGTTGTCAGCTCTAAAAAATTCAAGCTGTCAGATATGTTGCTGTACATGAGGCAAGTCTAAAAGATGTGTTCTGTTACAATATTTGTGTAACCAGAAGCAGTAAACATAGGAGTAGCTGGTAGCTCAGTTTCTTTTTATGGTAATGGGAGAAAGCTTTTAGTAATGAGTAAGAAGGCAAGAAGGGAGATACCTAAAGTGTTAGGTATGCTTATATCTTTATACTAGCTTAGTTCTCTCTTTGGGAGGTCTGGCATGAGACAATAATTACTCTCTATTGCTTAACTGTGTTCAGATTTTTCTTTCACAATTTTTCTTTCAATTATTCCTTGTCATGTACAGTGGCTGCATTACTTCATCAGTGTTTTACTTTCTAGATTTTCACACCATGTGAGAGTGAACTATGAAATGACCATATTTCCTGTGCACAGGACTGATCTGGTAGGCAAGAAGTTTTGTCTCGGGAAAAGTCTTGCAAAAAACCCTAGTATATGCACCAGTGTTGCATGGCACTGAAACTGTCGAGAGTAGAGGAATTAAAAACCTACCCAGAAAGCTTAAAGTATGTGTAAATTTATGGAAATTTATTATCTTTATGATGGAAACTTGTTTTGTTTTTTAATACTGATCTTAACATCTTACTCTACTTTTTCAGGAGGCGTGGGTGTTGCTTTTTATTTTTAGCAAGGGACAGATGACAGTCAGTAGGACTATTATGGACCTGACCATACGGTGGAACTTCCTGATCTGTATGTGTGATGATAATTGTCACTAATAAAGTTAATGGCTGTGATAACATGTAGTTCCAGTGAGAGGAAATATCTAAAATAAATTCCAATATTTTCTTAACAAGATGTAGGAGTATTGGAAGAAGTAGTGTGGAGGATGCATTTAACTAGACCTGGATAGGCTTGAAGGATAATTTAAGTAATTTAAACATTGCTGTTATCTATATTATTGGCTTTTTTGCTTCAGTTACTTTCAGTAATAAATCTACTGTGTTTGAATGATGATCTTAGAGGCCTTTTTCCTACCTTAATGATTCTATGAATACAGAGAAACGCTGTGAAAAACCTCTTCTGTCAAAGATGTTTTGACAAACAGGTTATATGTCAGCATTACAAGTATTGACCTCTCATCTAACAATCTTGTTCTATGCTTTTGATAGATTCCTACCTCTTTTCTATCCAGCCAACAGTACCATAGCTGTCACTGTTTACATAATGGATTCTGTTTGTGTGCAGAAGCTGTTTTTCCCAGTATTGTTGCTGCTGGATCCCTTCATGGAATCTCAAACAATTAACTTTGATGTTGTGGTTACCACCAGTAAACTCCTTTATGGTTTATTCAGTATAACATTACCAGTGTGATATTGTCATTATTCAGATCATGCTTTGTTCCTTGTATCACTAGTCACCTTATCATAAATGGTTAAATAAGTTTTATTACTATTATTTTACATGCTTTCCAAAGGCTCTGTGCCAGTTGGGCCTTTTTCTGCATCTCATAGCTGAATTTTTGGAAATGCAGCCAATGCAGACTAAGGATATGGAAATATTTGCTCTAGTTCTTTCAAACCATGTTGTAGTTCTTGTTTGTATTGCTCATCTGCCCTTTCTCATTTTGAGATTTTGGTGTTTGTAAACGTTAAGAGAAATACCAATTAGATGAGTTCTTAGTAAGTGTCCATTCCAAACATAAAAATGTTGAATATATTTTGACTGTTTTCTGTGGAGACAGGTATATTTCTATTATTTCCAAAAACAGCAATTGCAAAGTTGTTGCCATGTTTAAAAATTGCTTTTTCACTTTCCTTAAGCAGCTTGAGAAGTTGTTATGTATTATTTAGTAAGGTTGTGACCTTGTTTTTCTATGAAGATGCCAAATGCCTCTCACTTCCATTTATTTTTCTTTCTTGTGATTTTGTATTTCTGGAAGTGTTAGCAGTTTCAGTGTACTATTCTACAAGGCCAAATATATTATACATGTGTTACTCTGCATACTGAACAGAGCTGGGATTGTTTAGCTTTCAGAAGAGAAGACTCAGGGGAAAATCTTAACAACATTTTTAAATACCTGATGGGAGGGAGTAAAGAAGCAAAACCAGACTTCTCAGTGTTGCCCAATGAAAGAATAAGAGGCAATGGGCACAAACTGAAATACAAGAAATTTGAGCAGACTTTTAAAATATAGGTATTATTGAACACTAGCACGGTGGTCTCCAAAGAGGTTGGAAAGTCTCTGTTCTTGGAAATAGTCAAAACCCAACAGGACATGCTCCTGAGTAACCTGCTGTAGCTCACCCTGATCTTACTGTGGGCTTGGAGTAGGTGATTTCCAGAGGCCCCTTTCTACCTCAGCCATTCTATGGTTTTGTGATACTCTCATAGTGAGTGAACAGAAGCAACTCTCCATAAAGGGGCAAGAAGCTAATTTTCAAATTTGTCTGAGCACCAGTTCAGCCTACTGTAGGGCCTCTATAAGCCATATTCATCTCCAAACAGTGTTTTCAGTGGGATTTTTGATGTGGCAAATATATTCACACACAAAGATTTTAGAATATAACCTACACAGAACAAGAAGAATTATTTAATGTACAGTTAGGATTTTATCAAGTATAGAAAGCTGAAATTACATTTTAAAGAATGAAAATCTTAGACTGAGTTAGAAGGAAAAAAAAAGTCAAAAATTTGTTCATTTCTGGAATAGAATTCTGTGGTGTGGCAACAGTTCCTTTGTATGTATTGTTAAAAATGGTGTTAATAGCCTGTCCATGTCTTTATTTTTTAATCATCATTCTTACTGTGACTCTTAAACTAGGCTTCAACAATTCAAGGCACACTGTACAAATACTCAGTTAAAGATGACCCATTCCCAGAAAAGAATACATAGGATTGACCAAAGTAATAGGATGGGATTTAAAAAACGTTTTCGCAGTATAAACAGGATCAACTGTGGTTAAATTACTTCCAGTTTATGACCCTCATCCTTCAGTGAGGGTACAGTAGTCCTCTGCCTAGCATTGATGTTACATATGATGGCAGGAAGGGAGAAGCTGGGTAAGAAAACCTGTTGTACACAAATCCTATTGTTCCTTCCCCTTCAGTCCAGAATGAACTCTAAATATTCAATCTTCCTCTGATGTTTTGCTCCATTTTTAAAAATTATATTCCCCATCAAGTTATTATTTACCCAAGCATCATTTTTTGATTTTCTGCCCTGGTGACAGTCTGGCCTCTTTTCTGCTCTCTTTTCCCCAGGTTTCCACCCTCTTTCTCTTCTTTTTGATCTTCTCATTTCATCCCATCTCCTAATTTAATTCCACTTCTTTCCACAGTTTTCTCCTGTCCTCCATGTCCCTGGCCTGAACTTGCTTTCCAGCCTACTATTGTGTGTTATTTTGAAAGCTAAGAGTGGAGTGCAGGATTGTTGTGTTTATTAGCTGTTAGGTGTTTATTAGCTGTTAGGTGTTTATTAGCTACCCCCTGGTTGGTAACTCTGAGGTAAGACGGCAGAAGTTACTTATTCTGTCTTAGACAATACTACCCTCCACTGGCAGTTCCTCCTTCCTTCCCTCTGCATTTCACTGATGGCTACAGCAATATATAGGTAGTTCCTGCCTTCAAAATTCACAAGAGAATTATCATTTAGAAAGGCTGAGTAGCTTATCTTTTCATTAGGAAAAAATAAACAACAGCACTGTACCTTCTTTCTACTCCCTATATTGGACTGTGTTAACATGAGGATTTATTTAGCTCATTTTTGGACATCTTTTTTCATTTCAACTTCTCTTTCTTCATTGCTACCTTCAGTTTCCCACAGTAGCCCCCAGCTTCCGCATGCCACAATACAATGAGGGTCTTTCCTGGAGCCAAAGCAGGCTCCAGAAACTAGGCTCTGTTGTCAGCTGGACTTGCTGCAGATGTTCAGTGCAGATGGAAGACGTGTTATGTGAAATTCCTCTCACCTCAGCTCTAAGATGGCTAGGCAGTGAACTGGGAGTCCCTGGGTCTCCTCAGATCTCTGATCTGGAACAACAAAGAAGGCACCCTCTGGGATGCATCAGCTTTTTTCAAGCATCACCTCTCAGACAGACAAATGGTTTTGGAGAAGCCAGCTAAAGGCTGAATTTGGCACAAAAGTTAAAAGAAACCCAAAACTTTCTGTATAGCAGGTATGCAAGACACATTGTGGGCTGGCTGAGTATCCTTATTACCCACTCAGGGCTGCCTCTTTGCTATGAAATTGTTAGAGGCAAGACAGGGTAGTGGCTCTGTCCATAAACATTTAACACCACAGACATAAGACTGCTTTTACAGCTCTGGTTATAAATACCTCTCCACTGTGCCATGCAGCCACCCTCTGCAACCCCCAGATCTTCCTGTCTTAGAGACTGAGCTGAGCCTCACTCCAGCCAATTTCTGTGTTGCACTACATTCTCTGTCATGCCTTTTCAATATCCCCCGTTCTCTATCTTTCTGTTAACTAATCTTTTACTAATTGAACTCTGCCCAAAGGGCAAGTAAACAAAAGTAGCTGAACTGACATGAAATGTGCAGCTGTTACTCCCCTTGCTCTGTTTGTATATGTAATCCTTCTCTCTAGCTTTTATCTGCTTGTCATTTTAGATAACAAGCTGTTGTGGTGTAGGGATGCTGTATGTGTATTGTACAAGCCCCACGTTCATAAGCACTGTGGTAACAAATATAATAAATGCTGCTATCACACTATATTTGAAGGTCATCAGAGTCTGCTGTTGCCATGCCTTGAGGGTACTAGTGGCAGCTATTTTACTGCTGTCTGTTTAAGATCTATTTGGGATTCTGCTTCTGCAAACAGATCCTGCTTGTGGAACTGACCACCCTCTCATCAGACTGGAAGGTTTTTTGCAGCTCAGATGCTTTTCTGAGTGTCAGCTTCTAGAAAAATGTTGCAGAAGCATTTTATGGGCTAGCACTTTAAAACAAGCAGGCCTCATCAACTTGCCTGTACATGTAAGGACATGGGGACATGTGGCACTGGGTGGTAGCTTCAACACTTCCTCAAACAGCTTGATCAGCTTGGGATGAAACAAAGAGAATACTGTCTTTGGATGAATGCCACTGCCCTGTGTTTCTTCCATTTATCACAGATGCCTCTGGTTTCAGTTTTCTGTAACTTGTGCAGCAATACCTGAAGACTATCTGTGTTTATGTGCAGCTAGCAGTGGAGCCACAGCAGCACACAGCATTACCTGTGAAAGTGAGGTAAGAAAAAAAGTAAGCAGCCAGGCAGTGCAAAGCTCCATATTACTTCTTGTCCTGATTTCAGTTAGAACCAAAACAATTATTTTCAGTGATTTTACTTTTCATCTCAATCTCTGCTAACTAACTGCACTTTCTGAAGCTAACAGCATGTTTTTGCCGACAATGTCTACTTCCAGCAGTGGTAACGCTTGATTAGAGTTACTACCAAGGATAGTGTGCAGACCAAGGTCACTGCTAACTCTTGTGTACCACGTTGGGGGGTGCAGAAAGTGAAAGGCAGCACCTGCGAGGAGGAGCGGCAAGGACAGGTGACCCTAAACTGACCAACGAGATATTGCATCCCATATACATCATATTCAGTATAAAGCTGAGGGATCACAAAGGTCTCAGCCGTTCACTTCCATTTGAGGGCTGGCCTTTTGCTTCCTGTGGGTCTTCTCGCCTTTTGGACTCTTCCCTTCCCTTCATCCTTCTTCCTTCTTGGCCCTGCCTTTGATCCCAGTTTGTGTGTTCCTGAACCCAGCTCCTGAATGTGGCTTCTGTCTGCTGCTGAGCCCAGTCTGGGACTTTGCCAGTGCCTGCTCCACAGCCTCAGTGGTGATGGTGACATAATTGCCATCAGGGGGAGGTTGGGTTCGATACTGGTTTTGTATATATTTGTATATATTCCATTTTATTATTATTATCTTCATTAAAGCTGTTTTAGTTTTCTTTTCTAATCCAGAAGCCTCTCTCTCATTCCCTCCCTCTCCCATATGGGAGGGAAGGAGGCCATAATTCTCTCTCCCTTATCCTCTTCCTCTATTTCAGGAAGCAAAGAGTAGTGGTTAACAGAGTGTCTGTTGTAGGTTCGGTGGATTGAACCTAAACCCCAACACTTCTTTTGGCAGTGACTGAATTATCTAGTTTTAAAAAAGCATGCTTATCCTTATTTGAAGCACAAAACACACGGAATTCCAAGGTTAGGGTCTATGGTAACATCTCCTATGGAAAGCCCATGCAGAGTTTTAGCAGCCATCCTGTTTTCCTCTACAGTCTCCACATGGCTTAGTGACCTCATTATATGTGAAGAAGCTCCTGCTTTCCTGGGACCTAAGTTTTCTCTGAAAATAATTTGTGGGCTATTCATGAAGGCCATTTGCTTAAATACCTTTGAAGCGTTCATCAGTTAAATGGCCCTGCTTTGTAGGAATTCTGTCTATAGGGTATTTGCTTTACTCGAGGAAAGTGATAAGCATATGATTGCCTAGACTACAAGAATGAGGTGAAAGCAACATTATTTTCTACTTTTGTGTTGAAGATAATGTCAAATTCCCATTTATCCCCATTTTTTTCCATATATTTTTCCCTGAATCTCATTTAAATCCAAGGCAAACACGGCTACGTACATTAGTGTTGAAATTGGCTCTCTGTTCTTAGCTGGAAAGAATGAACTATTTGAGGAAATCCAACACATTTTTAAGAACAATGCAAGAGAATGCTTCACTAAGCTGAAATTCCTGAACTGGCATCGTTGTGTCTTACTAGTAGTAATGCAATCTAGACAGCTGATTTTAAAACAGAAAATACTTAACAAAAGAAGCAACTTTTTTTTTTTTTTTTTTTTTTTTTGTGCTAAGGGCTTTCATGAATGAGCTTGTGGGATGTCTGTGGCTGATCTAAGTTTCAGGTTAGATACATAGTGTAGGGGTGCACTACAAATTGTTGATAGTCAGACTTTCTAGCTGCCAAGTGGGGCATTTTTCCACACTGATATCTTCAGGACTGTAGTTTCGGGATTAGTGCTGTCTGGATTTGGAGTTAGGCATCTGTCAAATCTACTTCTGCAATGTAGAAGTGGGACACAGTTTATACCACAGGATGGATTTAAGTGTGAGATATTCCCTTTTACAGAAAGTCTAACACTGTATTAGGATGTGGAGAGATCAGTGGCCACTTCCGAGGAACTGAAGCAATGAAATATAACTTACATGAGTTAGTAAAATCTCCAAACAAGCTAGACAATATGACACATGAAGGTCAGAAAAGATAAGTTAATTTGCGTAGATTAAATGACTGAGTTCTTGGTGTTACGGAAGTGATCATAAAAAAATCCCACTGTGATTAGCAAAAATCCCTCATGGTGACCAGGTTTTCATGCAGAAGCAGAATGTGAAAGTGAGTGTAAAAATCCCAACAAACCTACACAGTAAAAAGAGAATGGAATGCAGATACCATAATTAAATAAAACAGATCATAAGGAAGAAGTAGAGAGAGGAGAAACAGGAGGTCGAGTAGTTGCAAACAATGGGAGAAAGAGCAATGATGGAAACCAATGGAATATAGTGCTATGTATAAACTCAGGAAACACAGGTAATTTTTTACCTAACATATCCTAGAGCGTTGTTAAACTAGGCAAGAGGATGGGAGATATGGACTGAGATCCAAACTTACAAATATTTTACAAATCCATGAATAGGACTACTGTCGATATTTTGACATCAAACTAGGAAAGGGAGCTAGTGTACTCCATGTTCTTTCTTAAATTTTTTAAATCTAGAAACAGGCTTCTATTCTGCTACAGTGACAGTCTGATCAAATTTTCATCATTTGTAATAGCCTCTTATCAGTATTCATTTTCTAATGCAGTAACAAGAAGTCTTATCACATATGTGACAAAAATATTCCTGATAACAAATGTAACACAGATTAAGTAGCATGGTAAAACCAAATTCACGTACATTAGAATTCCCCCAGCAAGACTTTTGACATTGATTTCCAGTTTCACCTTGGAAACACTGCTTACCCAGCAAATTTCCCGGAAAAATAAATAAATGAGGAAAACTGGTGAATAAAAACATCTCACTACTGAATTTGTAGAATCTGTATTTGAGCCATGTGTGCTGCAAATCTCAGGAGAACAGACAGGATAAAGTTGGAATTCACTGTGAGGAAGAATGTTGATTGAGTATACCTAGATCTAGAGGTGTAAGTGATTTACCTGGCAGTAAAGTAATGGCTACCACCACTAGAATGACTGAGAAGCATAAAACAAAAATACATTCCTCCTCGTTCTATATTACAGAGCCTACCAAAAGTACAGAAAGGTTTCTGTAATACATCATCATTACTTCAAAACTGGGTCTTTATTCACAATAAAGGAGAAATGTTTTCAAATCATATTTTGCTTTACTGCAGAAAAGCAATTAATGTCACATAAATTTTAATTGTTATGTATTATGTTACATGCTTAATTTTATTGCATTGGTTAAATTATATTACTTTCACAAATAATTCTGTACTGTAGAATAGTTGTCAGTTTAAGTGTTTTGTAAGAGTAACTGAAAAGTCCCACATGGGACTTAATCATTTTCTTCTGTAGAATTCAAATTTGAATGCAGACAGTTCTACCAAAAACTTGCAGAGTCTGAAGGTAGGGCTTCTGCTGAATAGGAAGACAGCCTCTCCTTCCAGAAAATTGCACAGAGCCAGCAACATCAGATAAGTATCTTATATTTGCATTACCAATTCTTCTTCCTGTAACCCTCTTAGTAGGCTGGATTTGTGCTTTTTTAGTGAAAGTACATTGCCTTTCAGCTCTTAAATTAGCTTTATTCTAATTCCCATTAACACACAACAGATGGAGAGCTATAATCTGGAAGGGTCCTGCAACAAAGTGCCCCAAGTGTAGTCTTATAATAAAGGACTTGATTTCATCATATTTTTGGCTTGAGTTCTACTAAATGACATATAATTGACTTAAAGAACATGATTAGTTTCATTGAAACTACTGATTCCACTTGTGAGGAAACTATAGCACACATGCACGTATTTGCATCACTGAAGACCTGGATATATGCATTTCTTAACTTATGTTCATCGTTTTCTACTTCAACATAATAAATGTATTAATCTCCTTAGATTGTCAGCTATGATTTACAGAGCCAGAAATCTTAGAATGATAAATAAGTGGCAAAGATATGGTGTAAATAATGTACCAAGCCAAACTAGCTGTTTGTTTTGGATTCTGGATTTGGATTTGTTTTGGATTGTGACTGGATTCCAAAAGTAGATTAGTTTCATAGACATCTTAACAATATTTTATACAAGAATTTAAATGCATCTGGCATTTACAAAGGTTGGTACATATTTAGGATGGGAGTATATCATGACACTTACGCACTTTGTCAGAATCTCTTTAAATATATATAGCTCATTTATGGCATTTTATATAGAATATAAAAATAGTGAAAGAAAACCAAGTAAAAGGTCAGCTAAAAATCTTTTTTGCTGAGATGTTCGTTGAGAGTGGGGAAACCTACACAGTTCTACACATATTCATAATACATAAAGCAATATAAGGGAAATACACATCTTTGTTAAATTGCAGAGATTAAATTTCTATTAAAATGACATGATTTTTTCACTGCTATAGGAAAATAATTAGAATTGTTGCTACAGTTACATTTACAAAGACTTCATTACCGAAATAAATAGTTAATAACAGGGAATTCTGATGCTTCTGAATATATTTTTCACTTCATAATATAAAAGAGCTTTGTGAAATTCACAAGACAGCTACTGAAGCATTAGGGAATAGGAAAATATTGTGCAGTAGTCATTCAGTTTGCCAAGTGGTAGGGCAGAAAAATACCTTTCCTCACCTGTTTTTGCAAGGTTTATTTCATGTCCACAAATGCAAAATGGATACTTTGATACTGACAGCCATTGCTGAAAATTCCACCTTTTGTTGAGTGCACTGCAAAAATGCATTCCTCCTGTTGATATGCCAGATATATTGATTATTTGATATAATACAAACTGGCCTGTCCTCCTTTAATTGTGCAGTCAGTGCTCCTGTTGAAGTTGTTTATGGTCTCAAGGGAATCTGTGTGTAGTATTTTATATCCATGTTTGTATTTTACGATTTATTCTGTACTTTTTTAAGGCTTAACTAATTTGTAGTGAATTTGAGGGAGGACAGTTATAAAATTGCTGAGTCCAGAATTCCAATCTAATGAGAAACTGCAGACTTATGAGAAAACCAGCAGGTTTTCATCCTCACAGAATCTACTCCCAGTATTCAGGAGGCTGCAGAGAGCATGAGGAGGATGGCTAGAGAGGAAAAGCCAGAGAGCTGTACAAAGGCACAGGCTCAAGTGGAGAGGAAAAGGAGATACTCATGGCACATGGGCAAGTCAATTTGATCTTTAGTTCTCATTGGTAAGGCTACTAATCCAAACTGGACAAACTGAGGGGGTGAAATGCTGAGGCCTGAGTTGTGGGCCCCGAGCTGGAGTTGACCTGTGAATGAGTCACAACCTAGCAGAATGTTTTGCTTTTCTTATTGGCTTCATGTTCCAGAGGCAGAACCTGGCCCACCTGTGTCTTTGTGGCTCTGCCCCCACCCAGGTGGTTGTGGTTGGGGTGGTGGGAAAGGCCAGGATTGTATCAACCAGGAGCTGATCAGTCAGAGAAGCTTCCTGTTGGGTGTGGCTTCTGTTGGGGCTGGCTGCATCTTGCTGAGCTCTCTCAGTGGTATCCTTCCATGTGAAGGGCCACTGAGGGAGCCATCTCTGCCCCTTGTGTCCAGAAGGTCATCCTGGCACCATAGTGGGCAGTGGAGGAGCTGGCCTACAGAAACCTATGGCAGGGTTGTCTGAAAGAAGACTTCTGAGGGGATGTTGCTGAGTTCAGAGTTGGCCTGTTTGATCAGGCAACTGATGGCAGCCTAAAATGATGATGGCTGAACCAGCACAACAGGGGGTTGACCTAAAGGACAGTTGACAGCATCTTATCCTACTGAATAAAAGGAACTGTGCTATTTAACTAGGATTAGCCAATTGATGTTTCTGGATATGTAATCACCCAGATTACCTCTGCAAAATGGTAAACAACAGGCCTTCTTAAAGGGGAGGCATGTTAGTTAGCAAGATAGTAACAAGCAAGTGGACTTTCTAGAAACGATCTTGTTCTGCTCTAGGTTGTTTACTAGGGACACCTCACACACAGTCCTTCACAGTGCACAGGGACATCTAATGACTGAATCAGAGACTGCAACTAAACATATTCCTCAGGCTATTAGAGCACACAAGAAACAAGAATTGTACACAGGAGAGGCTGGAGTGGGGGCAGGCAAAGCATATGTTCAGAAAATTACCTCACATATGTGCAAATATTGCCTTACATAATCCAAATAAAATAAAATTGAATGTTATCCTGAATGAGGCTGTAGCTGAGATAATCCTGACTGATGCAGAATTAAAGCTAACTGGAGCAACTTAAAACCAGCAGACCCCATCCCTCATATTTTTGCCACTGAACAGTGTGTAGTCCTATAATGACAGGATGTATCTATGTGCAAAAACTCAGAGTATTGCTTATATAGGAAAATTATCTCAGCAATCTACTTAAAGCATAGGGATTTGGGGAAGTGTAATTAGAATAGTATTCTGGAAATTTAGAAAGCTGGATTGAACTCAGTGTTCATCTACAGACATCTGTGTGACCTTCAGCAATGCCCTTGGGGCAAATCCCCAGGGCTGCAGTCAGGGAGAGTTAGAGGCTTAATAGCCTTTGATGGTCTGGAGCTTTGTTGATCAGTCTAACTCATTTCCATAAAACTTTCCTATCTCAAGGCAGTATTGGGAGGATAAGCACGTTAAAAAAAGTGTGCTTTTATGGTAGTAAGAGAAGTACCACAGACATTTCAAAATAGGAAGGCTGACTCGTGCATAGTTGCTGACCTTACCTATACCTTCAAAAGGTGCATGCAGATGCTTGTCTAAAACATAATAGTAAAGATTCCCTTTCTTGCATAGGAGAAAAAGTTTTCTTGAGGTTTTTTAGATACCAGATAAGACAAGTTCAAGTCAAGGTTCGTGATCTGAATAAAAGCACTAGCAACTAAACTTTTACTTGTTAAGTTCTGTTTTTACCAAGAAGATGACTCTTCAGTTAGTGGTAATTGTTGTAAAAGATTTCACGGAACTCTGATATTATTAAGACTGCCTGTCATTGCCTGCTTAACTTTAGTATCTTTCAAAGATTGATATAACTACCTCCACTGGTCACCAAAAAAAAAATTGGTCACAAAAAAAGAGATTTTTCTCCATGTGGACTATGGGGACTCCTCATACTTTATAACCCTTCCTGCTGCTTTTAAATCATTGATGTAATGTTTCTCCATACAATTTCTCTTTCCTTATAAAAATCTATTTGAAAATTTCTCTCCTGAGGAATGAAAGCAAATTCCTGCCTTTGAACATTCTCTTTGTGTCTGTCTCTTATAAAATGAATTTTCAGGAATCATCTTTGTCATCTTTTCAGGAGTTCCTGAAGCATGAGTGATAGCTTACTTGTAGAAAAGATAAGGGCTGTTTTAAGTTTGTTTATGTAAGTCTAGAATAGGAACCTTACTTTTGGATTTAGAAAGATTGTTTGAATTTACTTGCAGTGATCCAATTTGTGCACTTTTTTTCAAACTCCCTTCTCTGAAATAATTAAAAGCCTTGCAAACACAGAGCTGTAGACACAGACAGCAGAAATAGTATGGAAGTACATTTATGCTCTGTCTTTGTGGTCATTAAAAGACAAAAATGGATGTAAAAAAATATCCAATATGTTAATAATTATTATTTTCTACTAAGAAGGGTTGAAGTGACGGCAACAATGGTGTACTCTTTTCGCAATTAAAAATTTAAAAAGCTTAATTCTAGACAGTGGTAAATGTGTTTCAGCTTCTTTGACATCAAAGAAGCCATACCATCTTACATTAGAACAGACTTTGTCCCAATGTGTTTATGTAAAAATACACATGGATATATTGGCCACTGGAAAGGATTATTACTCAGATCCTTTATGTTTGTGTATGACTCTGTAAATTGATGTATGATTCTAAACTCCTGAGGGAATTAGGAAGTTGAGCAGTGAGATGGTAAACATAATTCATGGCTGATTTATGCAATGTAGTCAGTGTTAGAAGAAATAATTGGAACTTCCCATATCTCTCACTGGGGTCTGAATACAGAGCCACCCAGGTTCAAAGACCTAACCATCATTGTTGATACCCCAGTGAAAACTAAGACAAATCTAAGAGTACTAAGAGTATCACAAATAGAAAAGAAATGATCCCAAACTTATGCCAAGTTTTCATGTAACTTAATGACATACATTTAATGGGAATATTGTGTTTGGTTCTATGCTCTTTCCTCTACAACATTTCTTGTATAACCTTTAGCAAGACATATTCTTTTCCTGTTTCCTATCCAGCAAAATAATTTGATGTAACAATGATTTTTTGTGGCTTAATTTAGGGATGCCTGATAACCATATTGAGATCTCTAGTTAGAAGGTGATATAATAAGTGCAGAGTATTGTTATTACATCACATTAGCATTTAAGATGGCAAAGATTTTTAATGCTTAAAGAGACACCATGAATATTGATTGATTCAAAATGTTAATCCACAGTCTGAAATTCCTGTGAAACAAGTTTTCTGCTCATCCTGCACCTATTGTACCTCCCAAATGAGATAAATCATTCATAAAACCCAAGTGTGTCTGATGAGGCACCTGCTGAAAATAAAATTCAAGAAAGTACTTTTATCTGTGCATACAAATTCATTTTCATTTTATGTGACTGATTAACCTCTACCATTTCTACGAGCTAGTAGAGCATTAAATGCCATCATCATTTTAGGCTGCCATCAGTTGCCTGATCACACAGGCCAACACTGAACTCAGCAACATCCCCTCAGAAGTCTTCTTTCAGACAGTCCTGCCATAGGTTTCTGTGGGCCCAGCTCCACCCCTGCCCAGTGTGGTGCCATCATCACCTGCTGGACACAAGGGACAGAGATGGCTCCCTCTTTGGCCCTTCACATGGAAGGACACCACTGAGAGAGCTCAGCAAGATGCAGCCAGCCCCAACAGAAGCCACACCCAACAGGAAGCTTCTCTGACTGATCAGCTCCTGGTTGATATAATCCTGGCCTTACCCCTACCACCCCACTATGCCCCGTTATAGTACGACCAAATTTCTAATGAAAACTTGTATCTAAGATTCTGTTTCAAAAGAAGGCATTTGATTACATTATAAAATTATCACAGTGAAAATAAAACACACAGTGTTTGAATATTTTTTTTTTAACATTTTCTTCATTAAAAAAAAAGAACAACAAAACAAGAAAGACAAATAGATATAATGGATCAGGCTAAATATTTTTCTTGATTTGTCTGTCTCTGACTACTGTAACCAATGCCAAACAAAGGGGCAAAGTATAAAAAGGGAGTTAGCAGTAGTGATTCTCCACAGAACTTTCTGAACCTCATAAATAATGCATATAGGCTTCCAATTTTTTTAAACAGTCAAGACCACCTTCATACTTAAGCAAAGTATTCAGATTGAGAATAAAACATAGAGGCTCAGGTTTCTGAATGTAGGGTTCTACACAGGAGGTAAGTGTCTAAGGCACTGTCAGTGAAGATCTGTTCAGCACAGTCAGAAAAAAATCAGCTAATGATTAAGAAAATCCCTAGGACTTGATTCAGTTACTCCATATATATATTATGTCGTAGGAGGCTCCCAAAGACATTCAAAGTGTCTGATGAGACTGACATATCTGCAGTGCTTCTGCTAGACCTGTGACCTCTTGGTTCAGCAGCTGGAGGCCAGGCAAGTAACTGGGTCATTTCAGGCCTGAGACCTCAAGCCATGAAGAGGCAGACGCATTCTGGAGTCTCTGTTGCTGAGGTTCTGAGGTCAGCTTTGGATGAAAATTCTAGCAGTAACTTTTGTGTATCTTTTCAGAGGCCACAATGATGCTCAATGCAGCTTAGTCAGCACTGGTCCTGGTCAGCTTTGAAATAAGTATTAGTAGGGAAAAAGTTCTGGTGTGAAATAGGTCAAATCCTATGAAGGTTTTAGAATGCAGGGGTGGATGGGTGCTTCACAATCTACAGCAGTATTTTACATAAGTCACCTCATCATCAAGGGCACAGCTTCATCAACTGGAAGAAGTGCAATTTTTGGTATGGCTTGGTGGATTTCTTGCTACTGTGTGTTGGGATACGTGTATGAGAACAATTATGTAGGATATATTCACGTAAATGCTCCAGGTCTTCTGCAATATTTTTGGCAGCAATGATGAAGTGAGTGTATTGATCTGAACAGCAATTATTTTAATTTAGTTACAATAGAAATAACCACTTCTACTTAATTTGTGAGGTTGAAACATGGACAGACGCAGTGTGCAGAGCACCACTGAATTATTGCAGAACTTGTCGTTGCCATTACAGAGTCATTCTGTGCATATTATTAAAACACATGGGGTGTCACCAAGTCTCATGTCTTAAATGAACTGAGTTCACTGAAAAAAACAGGTGAGACATATTGTATCTGGATAGGCATGTCCATACTTCCCCTGGCAATGCTACATGCTTGGGGAGGAGTGGCTGGAAAGCTGCCTGGCGGAAAAGGACCTGGGGGTGGTGGTGGACAGCTGACTGAACATGAGCCAGCAGTGTGCCCAGGTGGTCAAGGAGGCCAACAGCATCCTGGCCTGTATCAGAAATGGTGTGACCAGCAGGAGTAGGGAGGGGGTTGTGCCCCTGTACTTGGCACTCGTGAGACTGCACCTTGAGTACTGTGTCCAGTTATGGGTGCCACAATATAAGAAGGACATTGAGGTGCTGGAAGGGGTCCAGAGAAGGGCAGCTAAGTTGGTGAGGGATCTGGAGAATATGTTGTATGAGGAGCACCTGAGGGAACTAGGATTGTTTAGTCTGGAGAAGAGGAGGATGAGAGGAGACCTCATTGGTCTCTACAACTACCTAAAAGGTTGTAGTGAGGCTAGTGCTGATTTCTTCTCCCAGGTAACTAATGCTAGGACAAGAGGTAGTGGCCTCAGGTTGCGCCAGGGGAGGTTTGGATTGGATATTAGGAAGAAGGCTTTGGAACAGGCTGCCCAGGGAAGTAGTGGAGTTACCATCCCTGGAGGTGTTAAAAAAATGGGCAGGTGTGGCACTTCAGGACATGGTCTAGGGGTTAGGGAGATGTTGGATGAAGGTTGGACTAGATGATCCTAGAGGTCTTTTCCAACCTAAATGATTCTATGATTCTATTATTCTACACTTGCACTGTCACAGTGCAAAGTTCAGTGGAGCTGGAGGGCCATAGGCCAGTACTTACTTAGAGGGAAAAATATTAAGAGTATAAGTAACAGTTCAAGGAGGCAAACTGATGGACCATTAGCCTGGTGAAAAAGGTGGACACCTCTAGGTGTATGTGAACTGCATTCCTTGCTCTACATCCAGCAAGAGCTAAAATTAGATCTAGGAACCTTGGGGTGGAGTATTCCTATAGACTCACCAGGATTTATGCCTAGAGGTATTAGTATTTACAATTGTGAATAAAATTGGAGAATACTGTTTAGTTTAATTTCTTTCTTTGTGCCATGCTTCCATTCGTGGCTGTAGCCTGAAGGTGGGTAAGTTTGCTCTAGTTAAAGAAGAAAGCTCCCTCTTTCTAAATACTGCTAGCTTAGTCTAAATACTGCTAGTTCATTTACTTCTTCTGCTACCACACAAATTAGCATATACTGCCTAGGAATATCTTGAACTACTGCACATTTGAGTATGTACATCTTACTCTTGCACCTTACTTTGTTAGGGTTGGGAAGTGTGGCCACCTCCTTTGTTAGTGACATGTTCCAAGTTCAACAGAATGTGACTTTGCTATTTTAGTTTATTGTTTTGCAATTTTATTACGCTTCATAAAGTTGAAAGTTTATGTAATTTAATTTATAATAGGAATTATAATACAGGATTAATATTTGTTAAATATATTAGCGGAATTCGGTTCCAATTTCACTGGAAGAAATGGAATCAGTTGCAAATATCATTATAATTTTGAGCTTTTTATCATTGTCCAAACCATATTAACACTTCTAGTCAGCTGGCTGCAGTGAAAGGGCTGTAAGGCACCACTTGAGCTCTGTTTAACTATTTTCCTTGTAAGTCACTTATAATGAAAAATTTAAATCTGTTTTAGATATTTGTATCACTTTAGGAATATATTATAATCTTAAAATATATTAATCAGTATAAATACTATAAAAACACTTCTTAAAATATATAGCTCTAGGTATAGCTATAAAAGTGAATTAACTTAAATCACAACACAATGCTTAACTAAATTGTTGGGTTTTTTCTCACTACAATTAAAGCTTTATGAATAAGCAATATCTGTTATTGGTTTAGGGATCTTTACATGCATGAAGTGATTGCTATGTGGAAGTGTAACACCTTTAATATTGAGTTATCTAATGTGGTATTTGACACTCTAGTACTGTAGCTCTGATACATGTTTGAAGAGAATCATGGAAATATGTGGGTTGTAAGAGTTCTCTGAAGATTATCATATCCAGCTGTCCCACTAAAACAGATCCTGTCTGAGGAGGCTGCACTGGACCTGGACCGATCAAGTTTTGGTATCTCCAAGGACAGACATTCCACAATCAGTCTGAGCAACCTCTTCCAGGACTTAACCACCTCCCTAGTGTGGTTTTTTTTGTTTCTAATATTGTGTTGGAGTTTCTCTTGCTGCTCCTTCTGCCTGTTGTCTCTCATTCTTCACTGTTAACTTCTGAGGAGAGTTGGCTCTTTCCTTTCTATACCCTTCTGTGGGAGTCCACAGCTGGTCTGAGGACTCAGGGATGGACCTTAGCTTTGAGCAGATAATGATGTTTCCCTGAAAGAGCCTGGGAAGCCCTGAGGCTGAAGAGTCCCAGGGAGTGAAGGAGATAAGAGGCCTAAGGAGCAAATTCCACAGAACAGCAACCTGGCAAGAAGTCAGTGGAGGAACAACAAGAATACCAACCAATCGGCATGTGTAGGGAGAATGGACTGAGCTATCCTACAATAATGAGAGCTTGAAGAATATGTGCTACCAATTAGAAATTGTTGCTAGGTAAATGATGTGCACAATGTAACCAATAGCGGAATAGCTTGTACTGCGTGCTATGCCAAAGAGGTTATAAAAGAGCAATGTTTTACTAAATAAATGGCTTTCACTTGATCACATTGATCATGGCTTGATTGACCTGAGCTCCTGCACCCTTTCAGTAGACAGCTGTAGATAGAAATAAGATGCCCCTAGAGCCTTCTTTTCTCTGTTGAGTTAATAGGGACAAGTAATTTTGTGAAGCTTTGTTGAAGCAAAATATGTTCAGTAGAATTTGTTGATGCTGTTGTTGTTGTTTTAAAATTAATCTCCCTGAATGTGATTGGCCTGGAGAGCTTCATAGTCTTAGCAAAGGACTGACTTGTTGACTTGCCTCAAGGGAGCACTAACACAGTGTTGTCTCTCTTCCACTATTCTTCTTGTAGATTGATATGATGGGTTGATAACCTCTGTCAAAAATATCTGGGAGATAAATGCTGCAAGTCCACCTGTTTTTGAGGGGATTAGTGTTGATTTAATTAAATTTGCATTGCTAACGTTTCATAGGTCACATTCTGAGGGGAGCTAAGACTCTAGTGTACTGTGGCTTCACTTGAGTTTCTCAGAGAGATATAATACACTGGAGCTATATTTCATCTGGATCATGTCTTAAGAAACTACCGGTTTCACAGTCCACTGTAGCAGGGAAGTAACTATGGGAAACACCAACGCTTTGAAGAAGAGCCTAGACACTGGTCTCAGCTGGGTGCCTGTTACCTGTTAAAGAAGGATTTAGTCTGGAATGCTTAAGCAACATTATGACTGGGAAGTAATTTATCTGAGTATGTTGTGGTAAGCCTCTCATCTGTTAGATCTATAAAAGACCTGCATATTTTTATTGTAATTAGAGTTTCTCAATAGCATATACACAGATTATATACATGTATTATCTACTATTGTCATGCCACTGAAGGAAAATTCATTATGCAAATATTTCTATTCTAGCACAAGCAAATGCAATTTTAATAATTTCTTGAGATTGTTTCCAGCCCCTTGCAAAATTCTTGGCTTCAGACTGTTTATTTTCTTGCTTTATACATTTCTTAATCTTGAAATGTAAGTGGACAAATATTCACATCTCGGAAAACTGGGAGTTGGATGAAGAACTTATCCACATTTTGTGGTTTCAGAATTGCATTTTGTAAACATATTTCTAATAATTTTTCAAAAATGTTCTATAAGTAAAGTTCTTTATACAGTTGTTTATGGAAAGTGGAGTTTTGGTTAATGAAATTACAGTGTTTAACCAAGAAAGCAAATTATAACTCTCTATGATGGCTAAAAAACCCCATGATTGGAACCATATTTTACTTTGAAATAAATATTATGCTGAGGATTTTACATGAGATCTCTATGTCATAGAAGAAGAAATTTGTCAAGACTTGTTCATGCTTGTTTTCTGTCTTTCTTGTTTTCTCTTCAGGGGCAACACTTAAATCCTCAGCTATGTAACCGAACATTGAAATATCACTGTTGTTCAGCATTTCTTATGTTTTGATATTGTGAATGATTGAGATGATGGGACATTTCTCTGGGGTGTGGCAAAGACTATTGCTTTGAGATTCCAGATTGCTTTAGGTGATGATTTAGAAATTACTCTTCTTTACCTGAATTTGAGTTAATGAAATAGATGAAAGGGACACAGAGAATGTGATGTCTCAATGTTGCACAATTTAAGTGGTATGTAATTGTCTCAGAAGAATAAACATTTAACTTTATGGCTACTTACTTTGTGCCATGTTTGGACTTGATTGCAGGTTTGCAGTTTTGGATGGCATGCAAATTACTTTCAAACACACAGACACATTTTAGCACTTGATAGATAAGATGGGAAAATAAATAAAAGGCTGTAGAAATCTGAAATCTATCATCCAGTATCTTTTTAGAGATATGGCATGTTTTCTGAATGCTGGCTTATACCTCTTAAAATGTACTTTAAATAACTTGCTACTAGTCTAGTGAAAAAAAAACCCGTGAGGAATAAACTTTTCTCAGAACAATTTGTAATAAGACAGATGTCAGATGAATCTAAAACCCTGGCTTACTGGAACTTTGTTAAAGCCAACATCAGGCCAGTTATATTGCATTCTTGTTCCTGGCAAGCTCTTACTATTCATCTAAGTTTTTAAATTCACTTATAAAGTACGGATGTTTTTTTTTTCACAAGGCCCTTGTCACTCTTCAATACTAAAAGATATGAGAAATAGTGGAAACATTGGAAAAAAATATTCAGCATGACCCAGCAATTAAAAATATCAGCTGTCTTCCTCACCCTTCTTTTTTAATGGGCTTTAATTTACTGATTTTCTACCATTAATGTTAATTATTGAGTCCTGACAACGTACTTAATCTTGCATAGGAATATAATTGTGACTTACAGGCAGTACAAAGGCAAAAATAATGTTCACTGGATTTCTAGTTTGAATATTCTTGCATCAAAATGGTTCTTAGTTTCAACCTGACTTTTCAGACACTTCTTATGGCACTAACTCATTCATCCCAAGCCATTCTGTTACAATACTAGAAAATACTCTGAAGAATGCCTGCAGAGCCTATGTAATAATTCTGCTTTTCTAAGAAATTATATTGTTTGTATCACTGCAGATTGCTTATACATAATGTGTGCTTCCTTGCATCAGATCTTGTGTTTATGGCTATGTTGGTTAAATACATTCTTAAATTTCGATTACTTGGTAGCTATTAGTGCTTGTGCAAGTGACAGACAAATCAGGATCATTATTTCCCTTAAAAGTTGCTGAAGAGATGTATACATTTGTTTCATAATACAAGTGTTAAAAGTTTCAGCAGCTGAGAGGTGGAATTAGATCTTATTCTTAAATGACAGGACAGGAAAAAATCTTTATTATCTCTATGGAGCTTGAAAAGCATTTAAATAAATGTTGGTCATTTTTATGCTTTTCAAAGTCAAAAGGTTTTCATCTTTCTGAATGTGAAATACAAGTTTAATTATGTTCTTCCACATCCAAAGTGCAAACTAGTTTGATGAATGCACAGTACACTTTGTTACAGGATTTTCCGGAGGGAGATATGATAACCTTTCTCTAACACATGATGTTAATTTCATACTTTATTTTAAAGATGTCAGATTTATGTATGCAAAGAACCCTTTTACCTTAGTTTTGATATTAATGTGAAGTCAAATCTAAGCATACATTTGTAAATGTAAATGATGACCTGTTCACATTTACATACTTCTAGAACTTCAGAGTTCTTGAGAGTTCAGAGAACTTGCCTGATCTATTGCGTCCTCCAGCATGAAAATGAACTAGTACAGAATGACAAGAGCCAAATGGTTTTCGTATTTACCAAAGTACCTCTAGTAAGATTTTCAAAATATTGTTTTTAATATACTTCTCAACTGATGTGAGGAAACAACCAATGTTCTTAAAATCTGTTAAAATGTATCTGCAGCACTGTGATTAATGGCAAATTCAAGGTATATGTGGAGCTATCAGGAGAGTTACATTTCCTTGCTCCTCTAAGCTGAGCATAGCTGTATTAATGTTGAAGGAGCTGCTGGGGAATTACTGAATGATATGATATGATATGATATGATATGATATGATATGATATGATATGATATTATGTTGTATTACCGATGAGTGTGTTTGAACACAAAGCACAGACCTCTCTGGCATAATAAAACTTCCTTTATGCTTCCTATTAGATAGTAGATGTGAACCTGAGTGTCTGACTAAACCATAGGAAAAGCTGACTTCATCCAATCATCAGCTGAAGAGCTCCACCAGCCAAACCGAAGGATCCCTCAAGGCCTGCAGAATTTAGCTGCATTGGCTTCTGCCACAAATTGAAGTACCAAGGAGTACTCACTGGAGTTCTTGAAATGTTAACAACTATTTGAAAAGTTTTCTCCCTCTGCTTAGCTAAACCTATATAACAGCAGCAAGCTGCAACAGTTTTTGTAGATCTGTCAGCTGACATTTTAAAGTAATGTCATTCATACTACAAAGTCAGTTAAAGTATTTCATATGAAAGAAGGAAAATTTAGATATTTTATAAGCAGATTCCTTTGACAGATATGGGAAAGCCTTTATATTGCAGGCCAAATGTATGACCAGCATTCAGAAATCTCCTTTGCCAGCATGCTGTGTTCATGATACTGGAATAACGGTTTGAACACTCTTGCTGAATCAATAAAGATCTGCCAGGCTGACAAAAGCTGCAGCTAGAGGGCTGAATAGTTTTGCACCTGAGCTACACAATATACTTTATGTGTAAAGTAGAACAATGAGGTTGAAAGTAAGCCCTCTGTGTTTTTGCTAATAATATGTAGGAAGTATCTGTATGATGACTCTGAGTTGTATTTTTTTCCCTCTCTACTCATAATACCTGACAATTTATTTCGTATTAGTGTCATTTCATCTCAAGGGTCATTGCCATGTGACTGTATGCAGGTTCACACTATCTTGCCAGTGAAGCCATAGATGTAAATCACATCTACACGTGTAGCCACAATATAGAGATGTAGCCACAATGTAAGAACAGAGCACACTGTGGGAAAACTCACCCTGCTTCTGAGTGTTTATCAACCTTCACTAAGCTGTGTGTTCATTACCAAAGTAGAGTGGCCCAGTAAAAACCGTTAACCTCTGAGAAGGGTTTGGCTGGCTGTCCTCTATACCCTTCTACTACATAGCTTCAGACAGCCATAAAAATCTCCTCTGAGCCTTCTCTTCCTAAGGCTGTACAAGCCCATTTCTCTCAGCCATTTCTTATATGTCTTGTGCTCTGCCCCCTGACCACCTTGGGGACTCTCACTGGGCTCACTCCAGTGTGTTAGTGTTTTTCTTGTACCCTGGGAGCCCAGGACCGGACATAGTATGCTGCACGTGGTCACGCGAGTACTGAACACAAACAGAACTTCTGCTGTATTTAGTGGCAGACAAACCTTACATTTGCCTGAACGGGTAAGTACATCAGTCTGGAGTGAACAGATCCTTCACTTCACACTTCTCATGCTATGAAGCTGAACTATTTAATCAGCATTCAGCCTAGGTCAATAACTACATCAATCCCTAGATATCTTGGAAAATATTCCTAACTGTAATAACTGTTTTTCCCTTTCCTTTTGTTAGCACAAAAAGAAGCCAAGTCACTGTTCAGTGAAAGGCCTTTTCTGAAGTCAGTATCACACAGTAATGGTGCCAAGGTGTTCCCTGCTTTTCTATGACTTGGATCTAACCACTACCTAAAGGAGGCAAAAATCTGTAAAAAAACCTGAAAAACCAGTTTACTTTTATTTGCAATTTCAGAATAACTTTTTTGTTTATAGTGGTGGTTGCATTTTTATAGAAACATTAATTTTATGTCCTCCTCTTCATAGAAAAAGCTTATTTTTTATTTCAGACCTGCTCAGCACTATTGCCTGGTGTCTTCCGGGTAGGACTAGCTCCCATTTCTCTCAATAATGTTGAATTTGTCATTGTATGCCTTTTCACTGAGCCTTTCTGTGGCCACCTTTGCAAAGCCATCAGAGAAGTTATTTGTTCAGGAATTATTTGTGGGATACAGCTACTTCTGAAATAAATTAGGTAGGCTATGTCTTACAAATTTGTCAGTTCCAGGGCAATATTATAGAGCTCCCGTTCTTCATTAGGTTTCATGTTTTATTACTTGGTAATAAATAATCTGTATTAGATGTGAAGGAATGATTTTCAAATGGTTAATAAATGACACAACTACAAAATATATTTCACTTTATGATAATTATGGGCATGTTAGAAGGCATTCATGTTGACATTCTGTGCAGTGAGATGACTGAAGCTGTACTTCAGGCATTTGTGTAATCATGGAAGCTTATTGAAAAAGGAAAAGAAATGCCTTCATCTCAGTCACTTAATTACAACATGGTAATTGTCACAATCCCATTTTTATCCTCTCGAGGTGGTAAAAGCATAGTGTTATTTCTCTTCAACAGCTATTTGTATTCAAAGTTATTAAAAATACTAAGAGAGGAGGAGCTTCTCAATGACATTACATCCTATTTTTATTTTCAAGTCCTTACACTTATAATAGCTTACATATTGTGAACTCCAGATAAAATGCATCAACCTAGAGTGTTTTCTGCCTTTCATGTGTAAACAGCTCTGTGCCAGGGTTCACAGTACAAGCAGAGATGTTATTATCTGCTAGATATGAATGCATTCTGAACTTACATGAACCTCCCTGAAAATAATGGAGTTCAATATAGTATTTAATACAACATGATTTGAGAGCACTCACAGAATGATAGAATCATTTTCGTTGGAAGAGACCTCTCTTGAATACGTTCAACTTTGTCCAGAAAACACAGAGGCACATACCACTCTCAGCTCTTAAGAGATCAGACAGCTTCTCCTTTGTTTAGATCAATAGCTTGCTATTGAAGTTTTGTTAAATTTTTTCATCAGTGAAGCTATTATTAAGTATATGTGGTACAGACATTAACAGCTGATTTACACGTTTGTATTGAAGGTCAAGTGTTTAACATACTGCTTAGGATTAAAAACCATTTTTTCATTAATATTATGCATTAAAAGAAGTACTTTTACTGCAAAAAAACCCGAACTGACAGAAAAAGCAAATCACTTTCTGTTGTGTTCCACTTGTGTTTATTGAAGAAATGTATATTTGAATAAGAAATCTTTCCTCCTAAATACAATTCAACATAACTTCTCCTTTTGCTTACTGAAAAATAATCAAACACAAAAAACTTATTCTAAAATTAAGCAAGAGCCCTGAAAATTATAAATGTGATTCTATAACTTGAAGGTAGGGAGAGAACTGAATTTCATTGTCTATTATTTAATTATACAGTTCATTTCTCTGCCTTAAAATCTGTTACTTAAGCACTTTATGTGTGAAATTCATACTTCAGCTCCGTTGTGGTGAAGGCTAGGATTATGAAAATTGGTGCTCAGTGGGATGGCTGAAATGACAATTTTGCCATCTCGAGCTTGTTGGTGTACTCTGTCTGCATGTGCTGAATGAAGCTCTGCTCATTCCAGACATAAAAGAAAAGGAACAATGAAGAATAACTATGTGATCAGAGGAACAGGATTGATCTCTCTTACTGATCTCACAACTTGTAAAAATAATACCTGGGAATACTTCCTCTTTATTTCACATAAGCAGGAAGGGATTTTCACTGAAACCATCAGCCAGATTGTTCAAAAAAAATAAAAAGAAAGGCTGCTGATCAAACATAATTAAACTTTGATATTTACTGCACTGGGATACTGTACAGGCCAAAAGACTATATAGGTTTTATTAATAGTTGGATGAATTTATAGAGAAGCTGTTAAACATGATAATCTGTCTACAACTTCTGCGAGAAGAAGGTTCTCAATATGCTCTTTTCAGGAAGCTGATGAATCCACTAGGAAAGGATCAATCTTTAGTCGTTTTGTTCCCTGCATTCTTTTCCTAAGCATGGTAAGCAGACTATAGGCAGAGAGCCTTATGTTGGGCTAAGCAGCCTTTTACTTAATTCTGTGTTCAAACATGTTTCTTACCTAACCAGCAACCCATGTGGCTTTGTTGACTGGCAAAATCTCTTTAGCATAAATCTACCTATACAGCTGCTTCTTTCAAAGACTTCACTGCTGTAAACACAAAGGAAGGCTGAAATTAAATATTGGTAGAAAGACATAATATCTATAGTTATAGTGTAGAATATTAACATTGTTTTCTTATAGTCTGCAGAAGTGTATCTACAATTGCTGAGAAATTTCATGTCGAAACAGAAAATACCTGCAGAATACTTTAACATATTCCTGGTTTATTCTTCTTTTTCTAATGCGCTCACCAACAGTAATTCAGTATTGTCCTTTAATTATAGTTTAGTCTAGTTTTCCTTTGCCTTGCAGGAGATGCTGAAAACCTACAATAGCAAAGACAAAAAGAAATTGGAAGAAATATATGAAACTGAATGGTTCTATAAAAGGGGTCAGTGAAAAACATTGAAGGGTTTTTTTCTACTGAGAGAAACTCAGAGAAAGATAATTGTACCAGAAAGTACAATTGCCAGAAAGCTGCTGTTGCTTAAATTCCTCCACTCTTAATTAGTTTTCACAGCAATAGACAGACATATGGAGAGTCTGCTTTTCTCTAATGCTTCCAGAAGATGTTTCTGACTGTATGACTTTTCTTTCTCAGGTCCTGTTCTCCTGTTAGGACTTGAGACAGGTTAGGAGGCATGAAGCCAGTGAAAAGGCAGCTAGTTTATGTGTATTATTTGCATTTACATAATAATACACATACATAATACACCTGTATGTGCATTATTTGTGTTTCTTTTTCCTGTCTCAAGGAAGCTTTTGTTTTCTGCTAAAAAAATCTAAGTAGTAATCTAACTGAAAACCTTCTTGATTGAAGTAATACACTTTCCTGTAACATGCCATGATGGGTCATTCCTGAGGCATCTGCTAATAGGTTGCAGAGAGAGTTCAGTAAAAATTATAAAAAGAATTCCATATGTTTCACCAGATTTCTCACCTAGATATTAAGGGCATTGCATCTTTCCTTTTACTAGGATGGAATTTGAGCTAGGGCACAAATCTGCTTGCTTTATATTGGCATAATAATAGATGCTGTTTTGAGGGTCAATTGCCTCTTTAAAAAATGTCAACATCTCTCTTGACAGAAAGGTCAGCAGGAATGGTGTCACTGCAGCTATTTGCACAGACCTGGATACTTTCATAAAATTCCTTTTGAATGGCCCAGGATTATAAAATAGGAAACATGAAACCAGGTAAATTAAAGATGTGTATGTAGCTGCAGCTGCCATAAAAATGTACATATTTTTTAAAAGAAGATTTGGGGTTTTTGCCTCATTTTCCTAGGATCTGGTAGTTCCTCAGCTACTGATCACCTCTTGAATTAAAACAAGTGCTGATATTTGCTCATAAACTACTTAGGAAAAAAAGAGCTATACATAAAATCTCTTCTGCCTGCTGAAGTTACTTTTAACTATTGCAGTGCCTAAGAGCTAGATTTTTAGCCCAGCAACATGAACAGGTGACTAGGTTCCCTATTTAAGAAATAAATAAATAGGGGCTGGTTTAGGGCAATCTCAAAAAGCCACACATTAAGCTAGATGAATGCAAATACTGTTCAGATACCTGGTTCTGAGTTCCTTCTCTCTGAATCTCATGGCTTATCTTTAAAAATTAAGTATGTGGGAGCAGCACTGGTTGACAGCCAATGCTGCCACTGTGCTTCTTGGATTAACATTATCACTATGCTCTATGTCAGAATTTTCTAACAGCAAAGGTGTGGTGCCCACCCTTTTACAGAACTGCCTAATGGTTAGACTTCTCCAGAGAACTAGAAATGGACTTCGTACTATCTTCTCTTGAGGAAGGCCTAGAATCTCCATGGGGACTTTGAACAATGAATTTATTATGCTGAATATGGTGGGTTCATCTTAATCAGTGTTCAAATTTATTTATATTTTTTGTGTTATATGCTGCTGATTTGGGTTGTGCTGAATGATGTCAGTACTTTTTATTTATATTATAAATGTTCATAATATACTTAATACATTAGACTAGTGATTAATTGCTTTGTCTCCAGATTGTATGATTATTTAGACAGTATGATCATGTCAGCAAGACAGGCACTCCAGAGGTAGGCATGTGGCCTGTGTCTAGACTGTCCAGGCTGTCTAGCCCTTTGATCGCTCTTGAGGGTATCATGAGGTACCCTGGTTGACACAGTGGAAAGCACAACGCATTGCTGGCACTCAATCTCCCTCTGCCATGAGTCATCCCCTGATCTTGAGTCAAGTTACATGATCCATAGACACTTGTACCTCAGATATCCCATCTAGCAGATCAGGAGCTCCCTGACCATTACCATATATTTCCAGATCCTGTCTGTCCCTTAAAGTCCATCAGATTCTGTGCACACGCTAAATGGGTATTCAGTTCTCTTAACTTGGTCTCTGGCGTAAGCCTTAGAACCTGCAAAGTCTTCTCAGGGAGGACTGGAGAGTTTGTCTGCCATTCCTTTTGTTAGTGATATTGTCTAAGAATATCTACTGGGAATGCCTCTTTCTGCTCCACATCTGCTGGTTCATGCTAGAGGTTAGGCCATCTGGTGTGCCCCTGGAGAAATATCCTACTGAAATATGATATGTTGTCACCATTCCTGTGACCTCCCACCTCCTCATGTCATTCTGGGGATGAGAGAATACTGTGGGTATCCTTGGGAGCACATACATTCGTGTGAGAATTAAAGTTACCCATGTAGCTGTTATGCTACTGTTTACGTAGGTAGCCAAGAGAATAATTTGAAATTAGTATATCAGGGAATTCACCACTGAATAGTGGATTAAGAATAACAAAGGAAAGGTCTCTGTGAATGCTGGGCTCTTTAAATAGCTTATCTAGCTTTTACTTTTCTCTGGCCCCAATTGCTCTTTGCTCTGTCCTCTGACAGAAGCAACAAGACCATTTTCCAGGGACATCAGATCCCAGTCTCTTATCTTGGGACTCCCTTGTATTCACTGTCACTTAGATGGTGGTGACACATTAAAGGAAGGAAGATTCTTGTCCGTCCTCACTGGCCAGCAAATTCCAAATGAGTGTTTTCAGTGACAGCAGAACTGGTAATTCTTGAAAAGCATCAACAGAATTGGGACCACAGTATTTCAGTCAAAGATTTCAGAGCTATAACTTATCATGGATTAGAGTCATATCTAGAATTAATGTTCATTCATGAGGACAACGTAGGAAAAGGAAATTTCTGCATAATAGTTACTTAGATACTATTGGCAGAGCTTTTAAGTGCAATATTAAAGGCTGTCAACTAACAAAGGAATATGCCATAACTTTTATAACTTTAAAGTAAGAGAAAAGCAGAAAATAAAATTATCCTCTTTTGATGATAATAAAAACACTTAAGTTTTTTTTCCTCCACAATTTTACCTTATCTGTGTAAAAAAAAATTGAAAAAATCCGATAGATTTTTGCACAAAGTGTTCTTTTGTTGTTTCTGAGAATCATTGTCTATTTCTGCCAATGTCTGATTAAGCCGGGAGAAATAACGTCCAAGGAATAAAAGGATTGTGTTTATAATATAGTAGTGTTTGAGGTTTAAACATATACTCTAGCTATTTGTCTAGGTGTTTTTATCATGCCACACTTGCAGAATTTTAGTAATTGTGGTATGTACAGCTAAGGAGAAGCACCAAGCAATAATAAAGAATAAAATGCAGAGACAGAGAGAGAAGGATTGGAGGATCAGAGGTCAGACAGTGGGAGTTGTATGTAAGATTTACTTCTGGAATTATCTGAGATGAAGAGGAACAAGGAGCCAGCACCCATTATTATCTACCAATCTCACTATTCAGATAGAACATCTCTGAGGAGCACAAGTTTCAACAGTGCTTCCACCCACCTTTTGTATCATTCATTCATCGTTACTGTATCATAGAAGGTAATCTCTTGGCCCTGGTGCACTAAATCACCTCCTTCAGTAAGATCCTAATAAGAAAATATACCTTTAGTGAGTCCCCAAGGCTAAGATTTTCTACCCCTTTTACAAGTTACCTTCTTGAAGTTATAGGGAAGAGGTGCTAGCTGTTTTAAGTCAGGTTTATTAAGTGTGTACAATTTCTTTGCCCATGAAGCCACTGACAATATGCAGGTGTTATTCTTAAAAGTCAAATGTCCTGCAGAGAGTCACTGAGTTGTAACTGGACGTATAGGCTGTGGTTCCAGAATAAAATTCTTGTGAATTTCTCTACAGATGAGGAATAAAATCAATCTACATGGTTTTGATTTAGAGATGAGCAATCATTTGGGATTAGATTCATTATTATATGCTGAATGATGCTGTTGTGTTTTGTACAATGTGAACATGGGAGGTTCTTCAATGTTGTGCAGAGAATTTCAGTATCTGATTCCATTAATATTCCTTATGTTGGGCCTAGTTTAAAGCCGACAACCTGGTCTCCCACACCTACTGCAGTATCATGACAAACTCCATCCTTAGACCTTAATAGGACAAACGATACGGTTTTGCAAAAAAATGAGGCATATTATTCTCTGTCTTCCTGACTCAGCCTTACAAGCTCACAATGCAGAATCAATACATACCTAGGTATGTACATATCTTGGGAAACTAGTAAGTGTGTTGCACAGAAGAAAATAAGTAGGAGTGTCTTTGATCCCAGCAAAGGAGTGGCATCGATCTCTGCAGTGGAGCACAGTAAAAAGAACACAGAATTTAAAGGTTCCTTGCAGTGTTTTGTTGCCAATGCTCACTGTAGTTTTTCTGGCTGAAGTCTGAGAATAAAATATTTGATATGCAGATTGTTCACACTGGGACTATACATCTTTCATTCCGTTTCTCTCTGGAAACATAGAGGGTGATTTCCACAGGTAAGGTTGAATGGAATCTGGCAGTCTAAGCAGAAATTAAATTACTTTATTGCTTGTTCACCTCAAAATTACAGCACCTGACTTTTCTGGGTACAGAAACAATTTCCTAGGATTAGACAGAAAATACAGTTATGATTTAAAATGGGTCTTTCAGAAATGTACCGCTTTGTGTCTGTTCATTTTCTGTTCTCATTAAATTCAGTAGTAACAACCATAAAACAGGGTAGTCTGTAACTAAAACTTCATTTCTGTATACCTGCTACACCAAAGTATTTTCTCCACTACAAGGCCTTTATTCACTACCATTTCACATAACTGAAATAAATTTCTTACACAGAGACTGACAAATACTGTTTTCCTACAGAAAATGTCATGAAGACCTACCTTCCTTCCTCTGTGGGCCTTTATCCATGTTCTTCCTTGCAGGCTTTTTGCAGTGGACATCCTGAGACCCTGTGTGAAGCACCACTGCAAGCTTCACAGTCACTCCACTCCTTTTCTGACTGTGCAACAAGAATCTTTCCTTCTCTTATCTTTTCCTCCTCTGCTTTGTTTTTCTCCCTGTTTTTATTCTCTTCTTTCATTTCATTGATCCACACTCTAGCAAAATCCCATACAGAGAAACTGTCCCACCAAAGCCTATCATCTCCATCCCAGAAAAAAGCACCAAAGTGATATCATGACAATTTCCCTTGTAAGTTATACCACTTTTCTGTGCTTTTTTCTAATATCACCTACTTAAGATCTGTCTATTCTGTTAGTTGAAATGGCCTCCACAATAGAATCACATATTAATATGATTCTTACAATATGTGTAAGAAAATGAACCAAATCTCATGTTGAATTTAGGAGATACTTGTTTAGACTTGTTCTTGGCAGCATGATTAATTATGTAAGGTAAACAACTAATTTAAAAATTAAACATGTATGCAACTTATTAATGTATGTAAGTAATTATTTAATTTGTTCCTGTATTCTTTTATCATTTCAAGTGAAACTATTATAATTAATGCTATTTTAAGAGCAAATGAGTGCAAAATTGCAGATGTCTTTGAAGGAACAGACTTCATTTAGGCAGGAGGTGGTAATTGAAATAATTGAACCTCACATTGTAGTTAAATTTGCCTCCTGCTTTTTCCTTTTAACAGTCACGAAAGAATATGGAATTAAGTTCTTTAAACTTTGAGATGAGAATAATTTCCTGTCAGTGTACCTGAGACAAAGATAAAAGAAGAAAGAGTGCTTGAAAGGGGGCTTCCATGTTCTGCCTCACAAAGTAACTTCTGCTAGAACAAATCTTTCTGACAGGTCTTTCTCTTTTGGTACATAAAAAAGGAAGGCTGCTCAGTGTCAGAAACTGGCAGGCCTCAGGACACGCTTTTCTAAACATTTCAAAATGCTTTTGGCTCTGCAAGGCCCTTCCTTGAACAGAAGGGACATGGCTGCCNCCCTGAGAGCCAAATTTATTTCCTGTGAATGGCCTCTCACAAAGCTGAGCAGATGGGCCTGACTGTGGGGAGGTTATAGAGTTACCCAAGCTGTGAACCTCTCCTGCCTCTGCCATGTCCCTGATGCACCTGCCCCTCTCTCCCGGACAACCCGCAAACCAAACTAGATGGGTATTTCCATTTGCCTCTAGCAGCAAAACCAGCTGAGGAAGCTTTGGGCTTGCTTTTTGTCCTTCTTCAATCCCATTCTTGTGCCATAACTCAGCCACCATTGCTTTACCAGTGCAGCTGTGCTGTAATGGTCTCAGCTAAAGAAGTCTTCTAAAAAAAGAGGGGTTTTCTTCCCCTTTGTACTGTAGAGTGCAGGCCATTACCACTCACTGATACAGCCTGAAGGACTCCAACAGCACTCTCTGCTAACTAGAAATAGTTGATTTACTGGTTTGGGGTCCTGCTGAGGGCTTGTAGCATGTGGATGCCCTCTCCTGCAGATGAAGCAGTAGAGAGGAAGTGGAGGTCAGCTGCAGGTCAGCCAACAGAGTTAAGAGTGGATGGGTTTTGGAATGAGGCAGGGGATATGGAGATTACAGCAAAATGGAATGAAAAGTGCAGCTGTGGGATCTCCCTTTGGGATAGGGCTGAGATCCTGTAGACTAATTTAATAAGAATTATTAACACTTTTGTGCTTGTTGCATAATTTCGCAGGTAGAAGCCTCCAGCTGGACAATACTGTTATCCATTAATCTTGTTTTTCCTGTATTGGGTGAAGTCTCCCTGACTTTCTGACTATCTCAGGGTAACTTGACAGCATTTCACTTCAACAAAGTTCATGTAATACAGATTTATACTGCATCATGTTGTATAACAGTTTTCTTGTCTAGTTCATACAGCACAGAGCTCATGTAGTAGATTTAAGATGCTGACAAGTTCTCTTCCCCTGGGAAGGATGAGTTGGTTTAAAGTTATTAAGGTTTCAATGTGCAACAAGAAATGATACCTTACAATGAAAATAATCCCATTGATTTTGTGTAGCTTTTTGGCTCAAAGGTTGTTCCAAAGACAGAAGAAAATACTTTTACAAAAAACAAGGAGACTGAGAAAAGAAGGAATATTTCCGCTGATCGTTACAGTTTTGTCAAGCTTCTCTTGTTAAGAAGGAAAAAAAAAAGAGAAATTGGAAGGTCCCTCCTGACTGTATTTGCCTACCATTTTTATATGGAAATGTGTTGTTTTCAGTAGTGCGTAACAATCCTAATTACTAACAACAAAAAAACCCCAGCCCTTTTTATTGTAATCCTAGAAAGTACAGGCCCTGTGTGTGGTTTTATGCCCTTCCCCCTTTGGGCCTAGTTTAAAGCCCTTTCAACAAGTCCCGCCAACTCCTGTGCAAGGAACTTTTTAACCTAGCAGACAAAGAACATAAGAGTTTCCATTTATTATTATTAGACTACACAATATGAATAACGTGCGATTTTCTTTCTATCATGAATGATGATTAACTATTGGAGTAAAGGTGGGTTTTTTGCATTCAAATCTTCTGGCCCTGGTACAACAGAAGAAAAAAGAATCTGTCAAACTTTCATGGCAAAGACAGAAATGTGTCAAAGAATTAATATCTGGATCTGGATCAAACACTGATTTATTTTTATTGGACTGACCTTAGCTGGCTGAATCAGGAAGGTAGAATGATTGGTTATGGAGAAAAACCTGAATCTTCTTCATAATTTTATTTTCATATTTGCTGAATACTGTTTTCTAAAGTTACAGGTTTTACTATAAGACTTTTTGGTTTTTTTACCTTCTATGGAAGTAGGAGGGGGGAATGTCTCAAACCATATAGTGTGTTTTTCTTTATTAAGTTCCATCAGGGTTTACCTGCATGAGGCTCTTCAAAGAAAAAACTGGTCTGCTTGAAATTTCATGTATACTTGAAAATTCAATACAGAAATGATGCTTTTTGTATCAAAGAAACAACTCCCCAAGCCCTTCCACACACACTCAGGTCCCTTCACCCACACTGAATAAATGAGCAGCGAATCTCCCTTGCTCATCAGAAGAATTAATCAATATGCCTCATTTGGGTAAGTTACTTGGGCTGCAGGCATTATAACTAGAACAATGCATATGTTTGCATCACAGCTTCCTCTTAAATTTTTAGAATTCAGTTATAATAGGGACTTCTGGGAATCTAGAAATGGGTAGCTTCTGGCTACCCTGCAAGAGTTTGTAAATTCCTCATGTCACACAGTCCACCCAGATTCTCTGTATCTAGCCCTGCATGACCCCAACAAAAAGTAAAGCAGGTTTTCTCTTCCTGCAGCATATCTGGAGAGTTCAGCTAAGATAGCAATGAATTTACACAGGCTACCTAGTGTATCCCACTAAGGTAACAGTTCCTGATAATTCATCCTGGTTGATGAGCATCAGCTCTAATTTACCTCCTTAGACCTCAAACTATCTGCTATCCTTCCTTTTCCTTGTAGGTAAATATAAATCTTTATGTAAGCATTGGTAATTCAGTTTTAAAGCTCAGTAATATGATTACAGGGTCCTGATTTAGATCTTACTTCTCTTCATAACACTAACTTCAGAAGAGTTGGTCTGGGTTTGTACTACAGCTTCAGAACCCTCATTGTCAAGGTGGGCCTGCATTTGGCTCCTGGTTTGGGCCAGGAGTGCTTGTGTGAGCCAGCACAGGATGCAGAAACAACCACAAAACCATGGTTGAAATGCAAAGAGTACATTTATTCTTGTTATCTTGTGAACCAGGGGATCTCCACAGCAGCACCCAGGCAGAGGCATGCAAGTGGGGACAGAGACACTGCAGAGCTTGGCCCTTGCTACAGAGTGAAAAAGCTTTCAAACATACTGATTTCCTCTATATCAAGGATTCTTGCAGGCATAGTTTGCTACTGTGCTTAGATCTTTCTCACAGTAAGGCAGGCATCTCAAGCATTTTTGATATGGTGCCTCTGAGTCCTTCACAGACCTGTGTTTTGTGGTAGGTTAACCTTGGCTGAGTGCCAGGTCCCTACCCAGCTGCTCTATCACCCCCCCTTTTTTCCCTTTCCCTCCTCAGCAGAGCAAAAAAAAAGGGAGGAAAATAAGATGAGAAACAAAAAGCNATGGAATATCCCTTTGGCCAGTTCGGGTCAGCTGTCCAGGTTGTGTCCATTCCCAAGATCTTGCCCACCCCATCACACTGTGAGGGGAATGTTGAGAAGAGCCCTGGTGCTGTGCGAGCACTGTTCAGCAGTAGTCACAACACGGATGTGTTATCAACACCCTTCTAGCTCCCAGCACAACACACTGCACCATGAGGGCTGCTGTGTGGAAAACCAGTTCAGCCAGACCCACTACAGTTATTTAAATACATATGTTCTACTTGCCAAGCACACAAAGCTAAGCAACAATTAGTATGATATATATGTTTTTTGACACTTCAGGTGTAAGTCACTTGAGCATGTTTACAATCCTCCTTGCCAATCTTCCCTTTTTTTCCCACACTGCTCTTTTGAAGTGAGTCTCTCCGTTGGGGAGACTGGACAAGAGCTAGCTCCTGATTAAATTAAGTCAGAAGATGCACTCCAGGAATTTGCCTACTCTACTCCAACAGCTAAGTGGCTGTCCGTGGGACCACAGTAAGGTTAGCCCATAGTAAAGCACCCCAAATGTGTATTTATCTATTGTTGCCAACAGGTCTTCAGCAGTAATTGTTTCATCTACAAATCTGCTTCTATTGACACTCTGCCTCTTGCCAATGGAAATGTAACCTCAACAGTCCTCAGGTTTTTTAATTTCTGTGTTATCTTTGCATGACTTGTAGTAACTGAAATGACTAAAGGCAAAATACTCAGTTTGATAAATTTAGCTGCAGTTAACACAAGCAGTTACCGCCTCTCTTTATATGTAGCCATTGCAGAAAGGATTGTTTTAGGCTACCAATGATGTGAATGTCCATATTTGTAGTTTTACGGGTGTGTAGGACTTGTAAAAAAGGTTATGGTAATCAGAGAAAATAATTTTGAAAGAAAACTTAGGAAGCCATGGATCCATATTCTTGTCCTAAGTCAAGAATGACTTGCACACAAACCATTCCTGACCAACCAATATTTGTTTAATTTACAAAGACATAGCGTTTCTAGTTCTATAATCTAAGTTACATGCTATGCAAAATGTTACAAATTTTTCTAATAAATAATTTAATTCCCACAGAAACACAGGAGTTAAAAGATATATAAGCATAGTCATATAAAACCATTTACAGCATTTCCTTACAATAAGTGGCAATTAGAAACTGGTCTGGGCAAGATACCTTAATGAGTATGTAGCTTTTCAAGTTTTCAGTTTGCATGTTTGAATTAATTTTTTGAAAATGTCTTTCCAAGTAATACAGTAATTTTTTTCAGTCACTTCCTTTCATCTTTCTCTCTTCTTTGCTCCTTGCACACTGTTATACTACTGAGGAAAGATATTTTGTTTTGCCCATGCTGTAATGTTCTGAGATTGTATTTTTAAAATTCTCTATCCTTTCCAGATGTTTGGAGAAAATGATTTTTCTTTGTTAGGGAGAACCTTTTTTTCAGTCTCTATGAAAACTGAAATTGGTAAATACCTAGTACAGAATTTTTGAATTTCCATAGTTAAAAAGGCCAAAAATATTCAGTCACTATTTGTCTTTGCATCAGGGGAGGTTTAGATTAGATATTAGGAAGAAATTCTTCACTGAGAGGGTAGTTAGGCACTGGAATGGACTGCCCAGAGATGTGGTGGAGTCACCATCCCTGGAGGTGTTTAAAGAACGAATAGATGCAGTGCTTGAGGATATGGTGTAGTGGTTAGAGAGGATATGGTGTAGTGGTGTAGTGGTTAGAGTGATGCTAGGAGAAGGTTGGACTTGATGACCCTGGAGGTCCTTTCCAACCATAACGATTCTGTGATTCTGTCTTCACACTGGTTTTCCTCATACAGATCCCAAAGTGATGCTCAAAGCTGTATCTGTATCAGCCCTGTAGAATAGCTGAACCTGGTCCATGTAGCTTAGGAATGACCATGCTGAATAAGTGTTGCTGCTACAAACTATTTGAGTATGTCTGAGGTCAGGGCTACAGGAGTTTCAGAAACCATTCCCCTTAAATGATTTCTGGTGAGCCCAGTTTCTTGGAGGAGAGCAAGTCATCTGTTCTTGCTGTGGGGAGTAGAGTAAAAGCAGAAGGAGAAAATGGAATAAATTTAAAGTCTAGTGACACAGACTGGAGGAGAGTCAGAAAAGAAAACTGGAGGAGGAACTGAAGAAAGCAGTTAGTAATGAATTACGACAACATAACAAAATAGTGGATTTGATGTGATAGTTGGGTGAAGAATGATGGAGATTCTGCTGTTAGGACTGGAAAAGGTGGAAGAAATGGGAAACTGACAGTCAGCTGTTCACAAGCAGAATGATAAGAACATGAATTAAAGTGGAAGAGTCAAAGAATAAGCTAGATTTGCCAAGTTCATCAGGAAACAACTTCTAGAACACAGTAACTAGTTAGGGATCTCCTTAGTGAGGCAGGATCCCAGGCCTGGGAATGGTATAAGGAAAACTATGTCTTTATCATCTGTTTCAGCTATACAAGGTTAATGCCACTAGAATCTTTCACAGATGTGATTTGGGAAGATGGTTGAACACCCACAAAGACCTCAGAAATTCTATTGAGGATCTCTGTAGGAAGAATGGTGAGTAAGTTAATCACACTGCCTATGTAAAGAAGTTTGAAGAATGTGCAGGAAATAGGCAAGCCCATTAGCTGACCATAGTCCATTCTGCACATCAAATCAGACAGCTTCTACAGTTGTAGAAATGATGTATACATCACTTCTTTTCCCTCTTGGTGTATGCAACCTGATACATCTGGACATTATGAAATGAAGTAGACCACAGTGGTGAAGCACTGGGTGGCACATTACTCACGAGGCACAACTCCTCTCTCAGTGCTTCTTCTGTGGGCTGCACACAGACTGCCTCGGATCTATGTACTTGGGGAAACCTGCTGCAATGTCACAGGACAAGGGGAAGGTCTCATGTTCTGAAAGGTATACAGCTTGCAGTGGGAGAGAGTGGGATATGAGCCTGTTGTCTGAGTCTTAATTGATGATCTGTGAGATTTGGCAGGTCTACATTCAGAGTACAATTGTGTAACAAAATGTTGTTGTAGATGATACATTCCTGGAGCAGATGAGAGGTGAAGGATGATGTCTGTATAGACAGTTCTGTCATTACCTAAGTCTGAACTCTGGCATTTGAATGGCAACTTTAATAATGCTTTTTTAGCATAGATTCTTTTGATATCATTAATCCGTAATTTTGCAGTCTAGATGTAGTCTGAGACGATGTGTTTGTTTAGTTTGCTTCAAGAAGGTGGGAACCTGCTTGTGGTTAATCCAGTGTCTTTTGTCTTCTTCATTTGGTGAGTCATATAATTTGCCCTAATTCTTGTTTTCTCTCTTTGCATCGTTCTAATACATTGCTATGTTTCCAGATATATGTGATGTGAGAAGCAGCCCTGCAGGAACTATTCCTCCTCCCCCTCTGCCCCCCCTTGCCCTCTTTCTCCCAGAGCAAGCCCCAATGATACTGATAGCGAAAATTAAATATTTGGCTTTGCAAAAGTAGATCAGAGGCTTACAAGGAACACAGGTAGGAATATCCCAGACTTTGTTCTTCCTTATGTAACTTGGTCTCTTTCCTTAAGATGGCATCCCTCAGGTGTGGAAAGGGAAGAAATAAAGAGACTGGGTTGCATTTGACTTTGAAAAATAGAAAATCCTCTTGAACTCAGAACTGCCTTTTGAGATTCTGTAAACATGGAGATCTGGAGGAGCAGAAAATATCTTTAAAAATACAATGAAGCAATAAGTTGAGAGTTTGAACCATTCCAGAAGGCTGTTCTCTCCAAAGTGATTTAATTGCAATTGCCTTTCATTGCAATTCAAGTGAGATGTATCTATAAAAATAAAAGCCTGAACATGTAGTGCCTGTTTGTTTGCATCATGAAACAGCTAACATAGTAGCTGGTGTGATTTACAGACTGCATGTTTTATTGGAGAGGGGAGGCCCAGTGTTAGAGGGAATGCTGATGTTTGGGAGGGAAGTGTCTTTGTAGTGGCTCATGACAGATCTTGGTTAGGGCCTAATTAAGCCAGTATTGTCAAGGAAATTTGAATAATCTTTTGTTTCAATTAAATAAGATGTTTTTGTTCATGTCCTTTGTCTCTTTGGATTGCTATGCTGAAGAGTCTTGTATCCTGTCCTATGGTGCACATTCAAGGCCTTATAAGGTGAAATGCACATCTGCTGAATTCTCTTTAAATAAGCTTTGAGTAACACTTTTAATTTGTTGCCTTTGAACACTGAAGTTTTTAATAAAAGCTTTGGAAAAGAGGTGTTCATATCTAACATTCCTGTCAAGCTGTCATATAATGCTTTTTTGAAAACATAATGGTTTTGGCTAACTTCCTTACTTGGTACCTGATTGTAGCCTGTAAGATAGAATCAGCATCAAAAGACTTGTATGGCCACTTGAATTTCATAACCTTGAGAGACAGGAATAGTATTTTATGGTATTTCTGCTTTCTTTTCCTTAGTACACCTTCTAGAAGCTTAGAAATAAATCTCCAGGGAGCCACTGAAGTGTCTAAACTCCTGGAAACACAACAGCTGGTGGCTAGTTTGCTATATGTAATTAACAATGTGCAAATATACCATTTTTAATCTTTGTAAACATTCAGGCTGCTCACTGGACAAGAGCCAGTGCAGAGTTGAGGGACTTGATTTTAGAACAACATACTTAGACCTTGTTGCCCCCTTTCTTTCATGCCCTTGCCTTCAAGCAGTGGTGATGGCCTTGCCAGAGGACTTGGCATGGACTTTGACATGAGAGGTGGGATAGGAGCTGCTTCTATCACTGGAGTCCTGACTTTGGACTTTTCAGCCCAAAAGCTGATCCTGTCAGTGTTTCCTTTTGTGAATTTATCATCTGATCTGCATAGTTGGGGTCCTATGACCACTGCCCGAAAACACTTCTGCAGAGCTCTGTGTGGATACTATGCAACGCCTTTCTGTAGAATAAAGGGGTGGGGTTTTTTTCAAGGTTCAGATTTATTCATATACTATATCCTTTGAAGTATGTGAGGCAGAGGTGGTGAACTATAGTTCGGGTCCCTGTGCATTCTTGAAAAATGGAGTGTAACTTTGCCTTTTAAACATCGAGTATACTATTTTGCCTCTAAATCTCTTCTTTGCATCAATTTTCCATTGTATGCTCTATTTTTGTGAACAAAAAGTATGTTTTAGATAGTCATGGAGTAAGATACAGCTATATGGAAAATAGTTTCTCATCAGCTACAACATCTGATCAGCTGGCAGCTGCCACAGTCTGCTCTGCCTGTTGCTTTGGAAATGCTGCAGGCTTGCCAGCTGGCTATCTTGCTAGGGTCTTGATGAGTTGCCTTGCTTTTTGGTCACTATTGAATGATTCCCTTATATAATTTCAATAGGTACTGCTTATATTTTCATTTTTTAATAATTGCTTCAGCACTTTGGGAAGCATCCTTTAGTAAAATGTGTGTGTATATCTCACATATGTTCCAACTAACATGGCAACAATACAAATATATTTCCTTTTAAGACACATCCGCTTAGAGAACAAGGGTGGCCTATGGCAAGGCCACTAAAAGTCGCCGGGAGCTGTGTGCCTCAGCTCTTCAGAGCATGCCTATATCGTGCAGTGGAGCCCAGTAGAGGCAACCCTGGATTTGTATTCACCTGACTCCTTCCCACCAAAGCAGAGTGGGAGGCAATGCAGCCATCTCACAGCAGTGGAGTACTTACGCTTGGCATATGCTTATGCTTAAGATAAACTTCTGAAGTTTAATCAAGTTGCTTAACCAAGTGTCACTGGCACACCCCTGCACTCCTTTAGGACCAGCAGTTAAAATCATTTCTCTGTGTCTGCCTCAGCCTTTTTTCTGTATAGGGAGGCTTGGGGCTATTTCAAGCATTGTACTGCCTTGTGTTATTCTGCATTCATAGGCCCCTTTTGGTGGTTGTAAATATTTTTTATTTCATCTGAAGTTTATTGTGTGATTGAACTATGGTTCAGTTTGATAGTTAAAATATTGTCTGTTAATTCACGCTGGTCAATACGTCGGCTCCTTCAAAACTTCAACAGAAAAATAAAAGTGATTATCTTTCTGTAGTCTCCATCTGTTGTAAAATTGATCTGGAGCCATGCTGCGATCTTCTGTGATTGTGGTGTATGGACTGAGCTGTGGGAATCTATCTTGTTTGGGTTTGTTTGGTTTAATATGGGTCTGTTAGGAAAAACAAACAAAAAAAGGAAAAAATTACTGAACATAAAACAAACCCTTACAAGTTTTTTCCAGTGCAAACTTTTACTAAAACCAGTATTATCAGATATCTGAGCCAGTACTGAGCCAAGCTACTATTTGAAGACAATGAAATAGATGTGTTTTACAATCCAGCTTTGCAAGTGTTTTGCACTAATTGTCAAACTAACAATGCTTTTTCAGGAATACCTGTATGGTCTTTGGATCCATGATACAGACAATTTAAGGTGATTTCATTTATTTAAGATATTAAAAATTACTTTAATAAAAAACTGTTTGTAATATTTTAATTGGATTTTTCTGATAGTTTAGAAGAAGAAATATTTTGACAAATGAGAAGCAGGCAGTGTTTTCTGGCAGTTTTTAACCAAAGATTCTTCTGTAGCCTTTTTTTCCATAGGCAAATTGCAAGCATGCTATCTCCTGTGGTCTCTCCTGCTATTCCACTTGCAGAAAATGCATCTTAGTTGACACACTGGCTGAAAGCTGGATTTTGCAAATAAGCTATCTATCAGCTGTAAAATGGTCTGTACTCCCTTTCTAATGCAGTATATATCACACTTTTCTATTAAAAGTGTTTGGGTCAAGAAGAGGAATTGAGAACAATTTACGGAGAAATATACTGAAACCTGTTGGTAAAGATACTCTCCTAGGATATAAAGGTTCATGTCCTATCAGAAGGAACAGGTATGCATCTGAATCTGAGTCTCACATTTGACTGAAAGGCCCTGATATGGGGCTGCTTAGGAAAAAAGAGGATGCCATATCTCCCCCATCTATTCTGTGAATGTCTTCTCAGTCTATCCTACTCATTGTTAACATTTAGATGTTCAAAAAATGGGAGAAGAGAGACTCTTATTTCATCCAGAATAATAAAAAATCACTGCTTTTTTTTGCTTTATTGAGGAAAACAAAGATTTACATTTCTGATTCAAATACATAATTTTTCCACCTGATTTTTAATTGCCACTAAAATGAGAAGTCATTTGCTTGAAGAAACAGAATCATAGATTTACAAGCTTGTATAGGAAATTACTTTATCAATAGGAAGACTAGATAATCCAGCAGATAGTCTAGAATATTCTTGATTTCAGAATTAGCAAGAAGAGGAATATGGAGATGCAGCTTGAAAAGAACCATGCTGCTTCATTCATTCTAATTTGTGCTGTCCTCAGGATGGACCGAGCAAACCAAGCATGTCCCAGTACCTCCATCTACGGCAATAATTGGTAATTTAATAAAGTACATTTGCAGCTCAGGAAAACTGCTTTATAACTGCATTAACCAAAACATATATTTCCACCATAGATGCAAACAATGCAAGACTATTCCATATTTAACCATTATTCTGAAGGTTTCATACCACTGAAACTTATTAAAAATGCTTTGACCTGTTTAATACTGGAGCTTTAATGAATTATGTATAAAACTAACTTAATGTGAACTGTGCTAAGTAGCCAAACTGTGTTTTACTTTTTTTGTTTCTTTACATCTTTTTTTTCTCTTTTCTCAAAACAGCTTATGTAAAGTAGTTCTAGAACAAGTTTTAAAACCAGGTTTTAACTTTGTGCTACTATCCACCGAGGAACATAATTGTTGTGGGTACACATAACAGGATTTTGACTTTCAATATACTGGAATAAGATAGATAAAGACATGTGATGTTAGACACATTTGATGTCAGGAATTATCCTTCTGGACATAAACTTAAGATCTGCATGGTGTTGGTTCTCAAAATTTGGCCCTAAATCTTTTTTTTTACCAGAAATGAGTTAATAAGATGAAGACCTAATGAGATAGAATGTTATTTATAAATTCAGTATTTATTTCAAATGCACACTAATATATGAATAATTTTGTCTTATTTATTTTAACTGAACTCGGAAAGATTGCTTTTTGCTTTTGCATGTCCCTAGATGGCCATGAATAAATAATTGCACAGTTATTTGCTGTGTTGTTTTCCCTTGAAAGCTTCTTTTTTTCTTTCAGTTCGTCTAAAAAGAACCTTCCTTCATTGAATCAGTCCCATCTTACTGACTGCTCCACACAGCAAAAAAAGAGTTTAAAGAGCCCCCTATTTTTGCAAAACAAGACTGATTTTAAATCACTTTTTTTTACCATGCTTAGTTAATGCATCTCTCCTATGCAGCCAGTCGTCTTTAAAGTGTGCTTATCAAGATCAAGTCTGAATAAACCAAACGTTAAAACAAAGCACAAGTGTGTTGATATTTGTTCTAGCATTTGTAACTAAGTTTCTAGTGTCAAAAGACAGAAGAAAATGAGGAACGGGGTACGAAGAGCTTACCCTGATTATTATCTATCAAAGCTGCAGCACTGTTCTGAAAGCTTGTGACCTCAAGGGATGAATGGCATTGGTAATACACTCTATGATTAATGAATTGAATGCAAGGGGTGAATGGAAGATATCTAATCAACAAAGCCTGCTACATGTAAAGTTTCCACATTAGCTTCTCACGTGAAATTATATATGTGTAAAAGCACTTTTCAAAAAAGGTGAGCAGTGTAATATGGGTTCCAAAGTATGTTCCCTTACATGTGAATAGCTTAACATGCTCTGTCATACATTTTAAAATTCCTTTTGTTAGTGTCTTTTCAAACATACAAGACTAAACAGAATATCTCTTGTACTTTAACATGTAGGGCGAATTGCAATTTTTTTTCCCCACAACTTTAGTTTGTTTATATTTTCACATTCTGGGTCAGATTTCTCTTCAACTTTGGCCTGGTTGTTGAGTAGAATAATTACCTTTTGCTGACAGTGCAGCTGTGTATCTTTGTGATAGCTCAATCATTTAAAATGAGGATACATGTGTGCATGAGAACACTACTAAATAATATTTTACATTATCAGTGGCTATAGGCTTTTGATATTAACAACCTGTCTCTTTGTTACTACCTCATAGTGCTCTCCCAATGCAGTGAACTATTCAAATTTATTTTGTTCCTCTGGGATTTATGCTTTCTTAAAGTGCTCTTTACATTAGCTAAAATCTGTTCATATGATTCCTACAAAACTTCCATTGCTTACTTATCTATGCAGCAGCCAAAAGTGAGCACAATGTACTACAGAGTGAATAGAGCTATCTACAAAGACTTACTGTGTAATTTTGACATCCTGCAACAAGTAAGAATAATATGAGATGTGAGGTGAGAATAAAAGAAAGTAATGGGAACAATATCATATGGTTATTTACACATAATACCTATCTTGATGGATTAACTTCAGAAACATCAATGAACTAGACATGGTCTTAAAGATGGAATAAAATTATTACATGAAGACTTCTTGAGCTATGAGCCATGAATCAGGGAAGAACAAGGGAGTACTCTTCAGTTTATAGGAAATCAGAAAACTATTTTGGGGGAGACTGTAGGAAAAATGTTAGGTAACAACCACTTCCCTGGACAGCCTGTCCCAGTGATTGTCAACTCTTTCTGTGAAGAAATTTTTTCTAGTATCTAACCTAAAGCTCTCCTGGAGCAACTTGAGACCATTTCGTCTTATACTATTGCTTGCTATATGGGAGAAGAGACCATCCCCTACCTTGCTACAACCTCCTTTTGGGTAGTGGTAGAGAGTGATAAATTCTCCCCTGAGCTTCCTTTTCTCCAGGCTAAACAATCCCAGTTCTCTCAGCCTCTCCTTGTAAGTCTTGTTCTCTAGACCCCTCATCAGCTTCGCTGCCCTTCTTTGGACATGCTCCAGCACCTCAATGTCATTCTAGCAGTGAGGAGCCTAAAACTGAACACAATAATTGAGGTGTGATCTCACCAGTGACAAGTATGGGAGAAAAATAATCTCCCTACTCCTGCTGGCCACACTATCTCTAATACAAGCCAGGATGCCGTTGGCCTTCTTGGCCACCTGGGCACACTGCTGGCTCATATTCAGCTGGCTGTCAACCAAGACTCCCAAGTTCTTTTCCACCAGGCAGTTTTCCAACCACTCTTCCCCAAGCCTGTAGAGTTGCACGGGATTGTTGTGACCCAAATGCAGGACCCAGCACTTGGCCTTGTTGAATCTCATCCCATCGGCCTTGCCCCATGGATCCAAACTGTACAGATCCCTCTGCAGAGCCTCCCTACCTTCAAGTAGATCAACACTCCCACCTAACTCAATGGCATCTGCAAACTTACTGAGGATGCACTTGATCCCTTCATCCAGATCATTGATAAAGACTGTAAACGGAACTGATCCCAATATAGAGCCCTGGGGAACACCACTTGTGACCAGCCCCCTACTGGATTCAACTCCATTCACCAAGACTCTCTGTCATTGTAATCCAGCCAATTTTTTTATTTGGTGAAGTGTACGCCCATCCAAGCCCTGAGCATCCAGCTTCTCCAGGAGAATGCTGTGGGAAACAGTGTCAAAGGCTTTACTAAAGTCTAGGTAGACAACATACACAGCCTTTCTCTCACCCACTAAGTGGGTCACCTTGTCATAAAAGGAGATCAGCTTAGTCAACGGGGCCTGATCACCTGGTTGCCCTGTATGTGCTGTGTGATGGCACTCAAGATGATCTGCTCCATAATCTTCCCCTGGTACCGAGGTCGGATTGACAGTCCTGTAGTTCCCCAGATCCTCTTCCACCCCTTCTTGTAGATGGGTGTCACATCTGCAAACCTCCAGTCAATTGGGACCTCCCTGGTTAGTCAGAACTGCTGATAAATGATGGAATGTGGCTTTGTGAGCACTATTGCAGGACTTCCGTCAGTCAATTGTATTTAATTCTTACTTATTGGCAGCTGAACATAGATATGTCCTAGGACTTTATTGGCTCAGGCCTGTATAGTGTTAAGGCAAAAAGGCAGTCCTTGTCCCCAGAAGTATGGTTTAACCATATGGGTAAAATGGGGGTATCATAAATGGAGAGTATAGTAACTTAAGACAAACTGCTCACCTAGAAAGGAAAATATTTTACAGAGTATTAGCAGCTGAAATATTCTTGAGCTTTTTGTAAGCATCACAGACATGCAGGCACAATTTGAAAGAAGGCCGTAGGGTGGCTGTCCAGCTGTTGACAACTGCTACTCCACACAGGGGAGACTTCACAAGACCAAGTGCAAAGTTTTGAAAGTCAAACTATGTGTAGCAGTGGAAGATTTTTTCTAGGGTGGTCAAAGCAGAGGCATTGTTTAGAGCATTATAAGCAAGAATGTAATTAGAAACAGTCTGCTGGAATTCAATGTGCCTGTGAGTACCTTACACCATGTGCTCCAGGTCTTGCTGTTGCCTGGGATTGTCTTTGGTGATTCCTGACGATCAGTTTATACGCCTCCCAAAAAGTCTTTAGGAGCTAATCTTTGAGTACTGAATATGACAAATGGGTTCGGAATAGACTGTGAAGGACTTTGAAATACAATCAGATACTATTCCAGATGACATCCACTGGAAGTGTATTTTTCCTGGGACACCCTTGTTTTTTAAAAAATAAGTTTTAATCATGCAATTTGGGGAATACTCAGAGCTTCATGAATTTTAAGACCAAAAGTTACTGTTGTGTCCATTTAGTGACAGTCCCTGGGCTGCACCTAATTTCTGCATAAGATATGTAGAAAATAGGGTAGGATTTAAAAAAGACAAAAATGCTTGAGAATCCACCTCTCTCATAATATTTTACCAGTGATTCTTTAGGCTTGCAATTGAATGTAAACCTGAGCCTCAACTTCATTTTTCATTGTTTTCTGGTTATTGGATCTCATGATACATTTTAAAAACTGTTATTGTAAGGAGCTATAAGCCAGGACTCTTTTATTTGCATGTATTTGTAGATGCTGATCAAGTAATATATTAACCTTCTAATTGATAACCTAATTAGAGTTTACTGATGCTTCCACAAATGGATCTTCTGTGTTACAAGCTATTTTGAAGACCTTTTTTGAATCCCTACTAACTTTTTACCAAGTAATTTTTAAAGTGTGCACTGCACAGCATGACATAATATTCCAGTAATGGTCTCACTAATACTCTTTACAGAGATAAATACCAGCTCTTGGTAATCTCAGTATTTGCTGGCTTAAGTATCCGGGAATCACAGTCATTTTCTTATCTGTAGCACTGTGCTGAATGCTCATGCTTAATTAGCTCATTTACTACGACCCCAGAATCTTTCGCAGTGTAAATGTGTTTCAGAATGTAGTGTCCCATTTTGCTCTTAGATCTTGTTTTTGGCTCTGCAGATTGCATGATTTTCAAAAAACATACATATTCTGAAACAATCAGACTACTGTGCATAGCAGCTCTATACACTGTTACTCGGCAGTGTGCTTGATTTTCATGGTCTTTTTTAGACTGTATATGTGTAGAATTCAGAATTTGTTCATCTGTTACACACCTTTGCTGTTGTTTACAGCATTAAGGGAGAATTTATGTCCATTAGTGAGATATTAATGAAATGCAGATGAAAACAGATTGATTAAAGTTGTGTGTCTGAGAGCTGGTGCTTTCCATCCTTTCTCTGTAGTAGAACTTCTGCTACAAATGGCAAGAGATAAAGCATGCGCTAGTAAGTTCCTGAGCTGACACATTTACAGTCAGGCATACTAAGGCAACTGAAAATGAGAATCAGTCTACATGACTATGCTGCAGTGGGTTTGAGGCTATTCTACCTTCCTGTCCAGCAACAGCTATCAAGGAACATATAGGGTGATTATCTTGTGGCAGAAGCATCTTTAGCCCACTAAGTTGAATCCACCAACATTCACAAGTCAAAACTGCGTATATAGTTGCCACGTTTTAGGAATAATAACGTAAGGTGAATCCTTCACTATACATGCTCCTTCTATCCCGAAAGATTGCAGGAGGGTAACAGCACCTCATATGCTTTTGTTCTGGATTTTGCCATTGAATTGTGATGCAGGATGAGAACCCTTTCTGTGAGGAGAGAGCTGATGTTCAGTGATAGAATATGAGCTAAGGGTATGGGATTGTGTTTGGGCTCTGTGGATGAAAATAATGTGCTACTGTCAATGCACCTGGCTTTGAATGCTCTCTGTCTGCATACAAAAAGACTTCTTTTCGGTTTCATTTGTGGTAAAGAGTCTGCATGTCTGAAAAATAAAACATTATCTGCCAGGTGCAAAGATAGGATTTTGCTGGTTGAATGTGTTGTCATTCAAGTGCTAATGGAGTGGGCCTCAAGGTTTTGTTCATTAAAGACTGTTTAACTGCTAGGATGTAACATGAAGGTGAATAAGAAAATCACGGCTTCAGAAGGATGGCCAGAAAAGCTGTGTTTTAGCATGTGCCTGCATACAAATGTTTCTCAGAGTCCATGTGACCTATAGACTATGCTTTTTGATCCTCTGTGCATTGACATTTGGAATATTAAATAATGAATTTTAAAATAAGAAAATTGATGTTTTCAACCCATACATACTATTTGGAAATGTGCAGCTAGATAAAGGTCAAATTAGAACCCCGGTGACCAACTGTGGTGAAAACTGATTGCAAATGCATATAAACATATTAGATTTAGGATAAATGTGACATTAAATACTGAGTGTCTTCAATGAATTCAGATTAAATTATTCATATAGCCACTTCCGTTATGACTTCATGACATGATAAAGATATCTCTTTAAATAACAATGATCAGCTAATGCCTAACATTATTGCTGGTTATCAGACATGAATTTGCAAACCATTTTAAACATTCTTTTTAATGCATATCTGTCTAATGTAACACTGATATAGTAGCTTGTTTACAGCTATTTTTATAAGATCTAGATTTACACTGAAAATATTTTCCTTCGCACTACTAAATAAATTATCACCATCTTTTCTGGAGATTCTTAGGGTGCATTCTCACACATTTCTTTCAGTTTTTGTATTTAATAAGGTATTTTTTTCAATCCCATTTGGCCTTCAGTAATAAAAGTGAAACAATTAGGCAAGGTATTTATGAATAAGAAATTGCAGTAGTAAGATGCTAAATAAAATAAGATGCTAAAAAGAAGCTAGAGAA
>VZZY01022237.1:0-50844 GCA_013400335.1 Eurystomus gularis
CAGACCACACCTCGAGTACTGTGGTCAGTTTTGGTCTCTGCTGTACTAAAAAGATGCGGACAAGCTGGAGAGGGTCCAGAGAAGAGCCACAAGGATGGCCAGGGGACTGGAAGACCTGCCATATGAAGAAAGGCTGAGAAAAATGGATGTGTTCAGCCTTAAGAAGAGAAGGCTTAGGGGAGACCTTAGTACAATGTACCAGTACTTGAAGGGTGGCCACCAAGAGGAAGGAGACTCCCTTTTTACAAGGAGTCACATGGAAAATGCAAGGGGTAATGGCTGCAAGCTGCTCCTGGGGAAATTCCAATTGGAGTCTAGAAGAAAGTTTTTTACAATGAGAACAATTAAACATTAGAATAGTCTCCCAAAGGAAGTGGTGGATTCCCCTACATTAGATAGTTTCAAGACTCATCTTGACAGTAGCTGGCCCATCTCAGACTACAGTTAAGGTTGGGCTAGATGATCCTTGAGGTCCCTTCCAGCTTGGTGTTGTATGAATCTATGAAAAGGAGCTGTGTTCTCTTTTTCTCATAATAATAACTGTGAGCTAGTGTCAGACCTTTATGGTAAAGACAACTAATATAGTTATTAATATGTATGATAATGTAACAATTAGTAATCCAACAAATACATTAGAAAAAACAGCGTGGAGGGGAGGGTAAATTAGAGAGCTGTGTCTCCTATCTACATGGATTACAATGTACCTGGTTAGGTAGCTATACGTCTTCCAGGCTATCTCTGGACTTTATAAGGCTTCCTCTTGAAGGTGGCACTGGGAAGCTACAGTGGTCCCTTTCTGCAGCTCAAGAGGCTGCTTCAACTTGTGGTGACAGAATGTCACCTGAGTAATTGAACCTGATCTTGCTATGAGGTCCTCCAGGTGGCAATGCAGACAACCTAACAGGTCAGAGTGCCAGTTTTAAAATGCTGAAAATGAGAACTTCTAAAGTTTACATGACCAAAGTGGGAATTTTAATTGTGTTTCATTTAGAGTGTTCATCATTCAGATAGGGCTGTCAGGTTCACATAAATGAGCACTGGGCACAAAACAAGAGAGATACATTTGGTTTTTGTAATCCCATTAACATAATTAGTTGCTTATTAGTTACTAAAAAGTCTTAACTGGTGGCAGGATGTTCCATGTCCTAACTCATAAACTTTAATCACAAGAAAGCCAAAACCAAACTCTTAACAGTAAGAAAACAAAGACTCAACCCTGAGTTACATAAAAGATTTAAATAAGGTTTTTCTCTATACTTGCTATAGAGATGTTGCAACAGGAAAAAAAAATGAAAATGAGCTCCCAGTGTCAGACTACAAGAATTGGTGACTTAAATGGCTATTAATTTTTGAAATTATGTAAAAAGTTACTAACTTTTGCAGCATGCCACAATGTTCACTTCTTAGCATACCAACCTGGCAAGATTGCTTTGTCAGGGAAAGGAACGTCAGAGGGAATTAAACCTTTCCAGTTAGACTTATATCCCAGATGCACATATTTGAAGCTACCTGTAAACATTTTTCAGAAAAGGTGGTCTTCCAGAGTTTCATGAAATTTTATCTAATTTCTTTAATAAGTTTTTCAACCTGATTCTCCCACCATCTGTTTGAACTGCAATACTGGCTTCTCACATGGAAGGAACAAATATCTCACTTTAAATTGGCCACTCAGATGGCTACTATCAATAAAAACCCAGACAACTTTTTTTGATTTGGAGATCTGGGCTTTTCTGATAAAATACAAGATTTAGAATTTATAGCTGAAGTTTACTACATGCATTTTATTTCCTTTAAATGTTGTACCTGTTTCTGTCAATTCAGTTGTTTTAATTTCACTTTTACTTGTAGTTCCATGCCACACTGCTATTCTACCTATGCACAGAACTTTTAAAGGAAATGTTCCTGACATACATGTTTTGTTTTCTGTCTTTTTTTCTGCATTCAGTACTATATGAAGTGCTGCTTCAGCTAAGCATTCCACAAAAAAATGTACACAGTAGATCTTTTGTGATGGATTACAAGGCCACACAATTATTTACACAAACCACACAAATGCTCCAAGGGGTAGTTAATTAATATATGTGAATTAATAAATACAAAAATTAATGATATGGATTACTATAATGCTATGTAATTTAGAAGATGTTCCTCCTAGAAAATTCCAAAGCATTCTCAAGGCTACATTGGTCACTTTAGATACTCTGGTGTGGAAAATACTTTTCTATTCAGTAGTATGTTGTTAGATTTTAGCCAGAGCACGAAGAGAAAAGATGGTTCATACAGCCATGAATCTGAGGACCTGTAATCCCATTTTACGTGTGCTTCTTAGTTTGCCACAATGGCTTCCCCGACCTTTTGTTGTACATAGCACTTGTAGATTTTGTGATTTTATTACATATTTAGCAAAGCATTTAGGGAAATATTTTTAGTTTCTGTTATGTTCTGTATTTTTTTTCTGGACAAAGTATTTGTTTGCATGGTTTCTTATTGCTGTAGAAACTGAACTTAATTCACAAAGTTCTGTCATTCATATGTTTCCAATAGCCATATCCCATATAACTCCTGTACGTTTGTGTTTCATATTGTGGAGTTGATACATGTAATGGACTTCTAGTGCATATATATGTTTGTTTATAATGTTCTCATCACTGCAATACCTGAGCAGCGATAACAATCCAAATTCCAAACTGGTCCATCCTATCCACTTTGCATAGAAGTGACTTACAGTACCCATATTTGTCCTTTAATGTCTGAGGGTAGAGAAAATTACAGTCTAGCTGACAGCACCTCATTTGCACGTCCTTGTCTCTTTGTCTTTTTTTTTTCCTTCCTCTTGACCCAGAAGCTACTCTCCTTCAACCATGAGCTAAGCTTGTTGAAACTTTCCGAGTTTTTAGTCACAATTTTCCTCCAGGCCATCAATGGTATACCAATATAAAGAAACAACATTTTCCTTTTTTGTTACTCAAAGAGAACATATTGCTTAGGAAGCAGTTTTATGATATGAGTATATAAATCTTTAATAATGTTTCCATTAGCTAAGCTTCTTTCTGACCTTTTTGCCCCATAATTTATTCAGATGTGTTATCACCATCCACATATTAATGGATGAGGTCCAACATGACCTGTCCAGGATGGGAAGCGGGTACGTGAGGGGTGAGGGGATGGTACATGATAAAAACACGCATGTGTTTCCTACAACAGGTGGGGTGCCAGGCCAGGCATTGGTACATTAATACCAACAGAGATTGACACAGGCTGTTGTAGCTAAAGGGCAGAGAACAGCTAAAACCAAAAGAGGTTTATTGTTTGATTGCAGTTGGTGGTGAGGTTCTTGGTGTAACAGCAGGATGGTTAAGTGTAACAGTGAAAAGAAAATAGAAAAAAAAAGAGACACAGAACTACAAAGAGAATTATAAACATCAGTGTGTGAGGAGCATTTTCCTCAGGAGAGCAGCAAAAATGAAATTATACATCTAATGCTGTTTTGTGGAAGAGACAAGTGTTCATTGTGATTTATACATTTAATTCTTATGTGTCCCTGGATCCTGTTTTCCTATTTTTGTCAGTTTTGTAAGCTTAATGGGGTCTATGTACTGACATGCAGGTGCTGCTGTCCTCTTGGCTTTATGTTATCTCTTTAGCATTGAGAAGATAGTACCAACTCGCCATACAAATAAATAGGCCTCCTTGTGCCACTTTGCATATATGAGGCAATTTTCTATTCTTTGTAGAATATTTTATTCTTTCAGGTTGTAGTGAGGTGAGGCTCAGTCTGTTCTCCTATGTAATAAGAGGAAATGGCCTCATGTTGTGCCAGGGGAGGTTTAGCTTGGATATTAGGAAAAATATATCCACCAGAAGGGTTGTAAAGCATTGGAACAGGCTGCCCAGGGAAGTGGTTATCATCACTGGAGATATTTGGCAGATGTATAGATGTGGCACTTAGGATGTGGTTTGGTGCACTTGACAGTGTTGGGTTAACAGTTGGACTTGATGATCTTAAAGATCTCTTCCAATCAGAATGATTCTATGATTCTATATCCATATACAATCCTTCATAAAAATAATGTGGTTTTATGGAGATAAAATCATTAATATAGGTCTGATTGGGTTTGCTTTTTTTTTTTTTCACTCTAAAATTGGTTAGGCATATTAAAGATACATAAATAAATGTTACCTGTTTCTCTCTCACATTTTCCAGACAATTATATTTCAATGAATATAAATTCATATAAGAATCAATAGACTTTGAATTCATAAGACTGACAAACCACTGGGCAAAATTATAAAAATGAAAAATATATTTTTCACTTTACTGTTATTACTTGTCCTTATTATGGATGTGTGTGGGAGAAGAACTTCACAGTAAGCCCCTTCAAGGCCTGTTTTGCCAACAATACATAGGGATACCATCGCAAAGTGGCCTTTGCCGTTGCTCCATAGCAGCCTGTGGAAGATGCCAGATGCAGGTCACCCCAAGTGGATGCAGAGATCCTGTGGAAACTACCTCTCATCCTATTATTTCCCATTATTTTAGCATGGCTCAAGGCCTGGTGAGCACAGTAAAGCATGTTGATCCAGTTCCTCTTCCATGAATCAGAATCAGCCCTGTAATAAGGTCCTGCAGAAAGCTACTAGGTACAACTGGAACAAACGAATACATTTAAATTAAATCATTGTGTGAGTTCCGTTAAGGAAGAACTCATGTTTGTTTAATCAAAAATACATCTGTGTCCAGACTTGTTTGGTTCTTCTTCATTTTTGTCTTTGTTCCTGAATACATTTACATAATACTGTAGACTGTGATAAGCTTTTTTTCAATCTATGGATAGTTCATTCATTTCTTTTCCTCTGGTTAGTGGCATCTAGAGGTGCTTTAAAATCATTTTTTAAACCAGTTAGCTGCTCCTTTATTCCAAAAAATAATCCTCTCTGATGGTGTTATTATGATATAATTGGTAAATCTCTTTAGATGCAGACTAATCTTACAGTATCTGAAAATAATTTAACAATCAGGAGGAGACTCAATGCCATACTCCAAATTCTCTGTAATAGCTTCTCCTCGGGTTCTGTTATCTGTCATCACTATAGACATGCCTATAAGTCTTCTGTAAGATTATCCTGTTGCTACGTTATTTTACTCATCTGGACATCGTTTGTTTTATGATGCAATATTTGTTCTCGTAGCTGAAAAAATAAGTGGATTTCTTTCAGGCTTTCAGGCTTAATCCTATGTTTTTTTTAATGTACATACTTCTATAGACTTCAGCAAGATTACTTTTGTGAGTAAGAGTTGCAAGATTAGATCTTATATCACATACGTATGAATTTGTCAGAGTGTGCCTATGCTTCTGTAACCCTGTCCTCTTTCACTCTCCTGTTCTAATGATTTGTGTGATAACACACTTACTTTCTGTATGATTCAGTAGTTAAGTATGCAGGCTTTCAACAAAAGAAAAGTAATGTTTTGTTTTTCTAGTACTGCTGAAAGTATGATTTGGCTGATGTATATGCGTAACTACAAAAAAGCTTCTATTCTGAGACTGCTTGAAGGACATAAAAATAGGAGATATTTTCCATAAAAATGGAATATAATTCATGGTAAGTCAGTTGAATGGTAGAAAAGGAATGAAAAGAGCTAGCACAGCAAAATATTTCAAATAACTAGACTGAAACTAGAGGTAAACATGTACTATTAACTAGGTTAATTAGCCATCAACAAAACCTTTTATCCTTAATGAACAATTGAAAGTGATTACATTCTTATTTAAATAGGTAATGGGGGATTGATTCTTATTGTCAGAAAGGGACACTGTCTCTTGGGCAGCCATCTGACTTTTTTAAAGACCTCTGTCACTTATTTTGGAGAAAAATAAAGGAGGATTGCTCACCTTTTTTGCTGCTAGGATATCAGATTCTACATTATAAATAGTATGACAAGAGAACAGGAAGATCAGGCATTGGTTCTTTTGGAACCAGTTGCAAAGGAGACTGAGACAGGGCAGAATCAAGCTCTAGCATGTAATATACACAGCAGAATTCCCATAACTCTTTGCCCTGTTAGAATAGGTTTGGGCAAGGTGTGACTTAAATGCAGTAGTTCTTTTTCTGAATTTGTGACTTCCTTACCAGCTCAGACTCGCTGACTTCTCATGGTTTGGCCAGGCAAAACCACTTTTTCCCTCTTGTTCTGTTCCTAGAAGGATGCTTACATGATCCATCTTGCTGGTGGTTTCTACCTCTAAGAAGGGAGCAGCAGCCTGCATGGCTGAGCTATGAGATCACCATTCAGAGTGGATCTAACTTCTTATTTTTATGGCTTAGAAATATTGTATCTACTATGCTGTACTTGACTTCACTAGCTTTAAAGCTTCTCTGGTCTGAAGGAGCACTCAGACACTCAAGAGCAGAAACTTTTGTGAAAACTGTCAAGCCAAAGATACTGCTCTTGGGAATGTGCTGGCTAGAGCATCTTAGCTCTCAGTGCAAGAACTCTGGTAACGTAGTTTGATCACTGAGCTGAAGTAGAAATAGATGTCTGTTATCTAGGCAGTGATCAAAACAAAAATAAAATTTTGAGGGGACTGAATGTAAATGAAAGTTCTTGATTAACAATGGGATAGAGAGGTAGCGGCCTGAGGAAGACCCTCAGATGCTGTACAAGTAGCCTGCTACAAGTCTTTAAGCAAGCATCATTCAGAGTTCTTGTGGGGAGAATGCCTTTTTGATTGTTTATCGGGGAGAATTACCATTTTTGTAGAGCTGCACTTTCCCAAAACTTTTGCAGACAACACTGATCATCTGCTTACTCCCCCTGTTGATAGACAGATGTTTCTTCATTTCATAGGAAGAGAGGCTGTGACAGAAGGGGCAGGCATTGACTGAGCACTTAGAGGTAGCCAACAGGTGCAACCATCAACAAGACAGAAGAGCTGTCCTTAAACAAATAAAGCAGTGAACTGTGAGCCCAACTGATAGTGCTTCTGTTGATTCGCTGTGCAATGAATAACTGTTGAATTCAGGGTTTTTACAGTCTTATGTGTGAGCTGTTCTGTTGATTACTTATCAGCTATATCTACTGTTTCATTTTTACTTGCATTAATTAACTGTGTTTTAATTGGACTAATTAAATCCATTTAAGAAATACTTATATAATACTTTAAAAGGTAGAACTGGAGAAAAATGTTGAACAGTGTTAATCCAAGGGCTTCAGACCAGCTATGTAACCTGTCCAGAACAGAAGCATAGACTATTGACCAAGTATATCTATAAAAGGACCATTGGACACCTATATGTGTAGGCAAAAATGGTAGATAATGTAATTTCAATGAAATTTATGAGGTAGCTGATGTTATATAAAATTCTGGGCCAAATCAATGTATAAAGTAACTTTGCATATATATTTTGTTTGACTTCAGTGTTACACAAGGGATAAATATGGCCCCACAATTCAAAATCAAATCCGTATTATGACACTCTGTCTATAGTCTGATGGAAGAAAGAAATCTTTCTAGAAAATGCATAGGATGTACATATTTTATACATGCACTCAAATTTCTGTGTACCTGTTTTTATATATATGATATACACACACACTTCAAACTGGAAGAGGGTAGATTTAGATCGGAGATTAGAAGGAAATTCTTTACCCTGAGGGTGGCGAAACACTGGAACAGGTTGCCCAGGGGGGCTGTGGATGCCCCATCCCTGGAAGTGTTCAAGACCAGTTCGGATGGGGTCTTGAGCAACCTGGTCTAGTGGGAGGTGTCCCTGCCATGGCAGAGGGTTGGAACTAGGTGATCTCTGAAGTCCCTTCCAACCCAAACTATTCTGTGATTCTGTGAGCAGTTTTTTTTTCAATATTAGGCAGTATCATCTGAAAAAATATCTTCTTCCATGATTAAGGTCTTTATCCTGATCACTAAATTTCTGCTCAAGATGGGGAGCACTAGTACATGCTCTCACCTTTTTTATAGTTTTAAGTCCAGAAAAAAATCCCTTTTAAACATTTTTAGTGTTCAGACAATCAGTACCTGTGCTGCCAAGGCTTATTGAAAGCAGCTGTATGCCTCCCTCTGTCCTCCCCCTTTCTCAAAACTGCTGCCAGAACAGGTAGTCAGAAATGGAAAGTAGAGAAATACTTGAGCATCTGTGCTCTCGCTCTCTCTCAGGAAAACAGCTGTGGCTTCCATAGGAAGCACTCATTTTTTCCCATCCGCCAAGACTCTGGATACTCTTGGGTCCAGTTTTGGCATAGCAAGCCAAGTAGGATGCAGTTTATGGCTTAAAACTTATGAGAGAAACCGTTCGGGCGGTCTCATCCCTGGCAGAACATTGAGAGAAATTCCCCAGACTGAAAGCCACATGTGGGCCTCTGGCCTTTTATTAGCACACCATGGGAGAGGTTAACAATTGTTGAGACTTCAGTCCTGCCCTTGACATACAAATACAACAATACCAAGTAGCCTTTCCAAGACAAGCATATTTAGGGCACAGCAGCCTTTTAAATCTAGGATTCAATGTGGGGAGAGGGGGGACCAACCGAAAGGATATATTTCTATAAAACTGAAGCCGGGATTTGTATTTTTTCCAACATTCTGCAGTTGTTACCAATATAGTAATTTGTGACTTTTTTTTTTAACAAACACAACCATGAGATGGAAACAAATTATCACACCATTTTTAGCTCTTTGTGTGGTCAGTGCCATGAGTTATGGAACTAAGATTTCTCGGTACCTGGAGCAAAATAAGAAATGCATATAATGATCTGATTTTTAAGGATGTCTGTTGTGTTTATCCAAGTATATAATTGTTGATATTTTTTTTTAAAGTATGAATTCAGAATTATTGATGTGAGGCTTATCTGAGGAAAAAGTCAGAGAGGGCCAAATCTATGTCCTTTTGATATGTCTCTGTCTTCTCAGCATTACTGTAATGAATGAAACTGTCTTAGTTTTAGTAAGACAGGGGCTGGAAAGTAACTCCTTTTGGGGGAAGCAGAATCATTGTTTTGCAGCTAAGGAGCTGTAAAGACTAAGTTATAGCTGTAAGTTATAGCAGCTATATGCTGCCTAATCTGTGGCAAAGAATGCAGATTGAACACCCCAGCATTTTAGGCTTGTGCCATAATTCAGGTACAACTTCTCCATGGACACATGCCTATCTAACCATTTACAGACCTTCCATGGCTTCCTTACATGGCTGATTCCAGTGTTGTACCACTTAGAGCCAGCTATTATCTAATGAAAATTTTGTTTGGTTGTTTTTATTACCCTGAGCAGTTGCTTATCATCTTCTTTTCTGTTTGTATTAATTTCTACGCATCAGAAGGTTGATCTTATTGCCCCTCCTGAGTCTTTTTTTTTTTTTTTCCTTCTCAAGAATACATAGAGTTGCTTCAAAGTCAAGTTTTCTAAACCTTTTATCATTCTTATTGTCTGCTTCACTACTATATCCAACTTATCACTGTTTTCCTTAAAGACTTCATCACCTTTCTGTAGGCTGGATCAATACCTATGGCCTACATTAATTGTTTCTGTTAAAATCTTCCATGTTAATACTGACATCTTTTTGTATCTGTACTATATGGTTGACTCACATTTTGTTTCTGTACGGCTCTAAGTCTCCATTTTTTTTCTGAGGTGCTCCTGACTAATGGTTATTCCTCACAGGATATTTGTGTATTTGGTTTCTCTTAAGTCTAGTATTTTTCATTTCTACTAAATTATGTATTTTCTTCAATATCTCCAGATTTTTTTGAAAACTATTATGAAATCTCCTGTTTTCCAGGAAAAGAAAGATGTTTCATAGTTTTTTGTATTTTAGAAATGTTACAACATAAATGCCTAATTTTTTCAGCTTAATTCTGAGTTCCCTCTCCTTCTATGATATAGTAATTGATTCTTCCTTTCTGGAGATTTCTTTTTCCACTCTGTTCTGTACCCTTCATGCTCATTTAGACCGTATTCTCCTAGTTTTTCTAGTAGAAGGTCACATGGATCACTTCCATTAATGTTACTTATTTTTTTTCTATAAGCTAATTAAGTAATACAGCTACATTGTCTTGATATAATGAGTAGGAATATCAGTGATTTATCCCATCTGAATATATGTATGGCTAATGTTGATAACAACTTTTTTATAATCAAAAGATGGTGAGTTTTGGGAATGGGAGTTTCTCTGGACAAGAATAGAAGCAACAAGCCAGAACACAGGAAGAGTGCCTTGAGAGCAGGCATGAAAGAGAGACACTAATAGCCAGAAGGAGATCTACTTTTCCATGTAAAGGGATGGACAGAGGGCTGGACTGACCTCAGCACATTTTTCTTCTCCTTGGAACTTAAAAACAGGCATGGTTTACTGCTTTTGGCCTCAAAAGAGGGTTTGCAGCAGGATGGGTGTGTTCTGTCTATCATTAACTTGGACATGTATCTTCTATGGCAAGAATTTTCCCTTACAGCATCAATGAATATTGACCCATTTCCTTTGTTCAGAAGTTGTCAGGGGTTTTTTTGGTTAGTTGGTTGGTTTCTTGTTTGGGTGGTTTAGTTTGGTTTGGTTTTATCTTTTGGTTTCCTTTTTCAATGAAAGGATTCATTTCTTCTTACAAAATGCTGGCTTTAAGAGCAATCTTTGTCTCAAATGACTTTTAGCCTTGATCTTCCTCTGTCTTTCTTGAATACTTTCTTGGTGTTTGTTCACTGTGCTGGAAATCCCTTTTACTTGTCACTCACTTTTTTTATCCCTCTCTGCACATTTTTATTCCTTTCACGTTTGCCATTAGTCACAGTAGCCAGCTTTTTGCCATCACTTCTTTATAGCATCTGCAGCAAAGTTTTTCCTGTCAGTGATCTAATGTCTGTGGGTTATAGTTAAAGGCTGGGATTATTTTTTAATATTTTTTTTACACACACAATGGAAAAATTCCCACTTTGGAGCTTGTAGGTTGTCAACTTTCTCTCAAGGGGGATGTTTCATATACCAGTGAGCAGAGATCCCACTTTGCAGCCACCGATGTCAGAGCTCTGCAGACTGACAGAGCGCTCTTGGTTCTGTTGACCACCCTGCCAGGGTGCTTATACACAATAGCCAGACTCTGAAATGAAACCATCTGTGTAGAAACATACAATATTTTATGTCTGCTAATGATGGAGAGATTAGACACTGCGTTACCTAATGCTTTTCCTGCAACATCAGCATAGTATTATATTAAACTGACATAAAATGAAGGGATTGTAGAGATTGAATTATCTCTGCAGTGTTTATTTGGTGAATGTTACACAGCTAGGTAATATCCAGTCCAAATTTTGTAATGTTATGTTTAGCAATTTTTTTCTGTGTTCAAACTACTTTTTTTTTTTTTTTTTTCTGTACGTATAATTTCCCTGTATTTTCAGGCTAGGATGCAGGCATAAAGGAGAGGTCTCTCCTACATGGGCTCCTTTAAATAAATTTGCCCCACTGTTTATGTAAAATGTTCATTCAATGCAGGATTAATTAGTATGGTACCTAAACTTTTCTGAAACAAAAAATGCCCTTACTCTTATCCCAGAAATATACCTGTCCAGCCTTTCTCACATAGAGTATTGCATTTAAAAGCATTCAATTCTTTAAGCCTAAGAGAACAATTTAAATTTGATTAAGATCGCTGCAGTAAACTATCAACTGAAATAAAATGAGCTTCATGTTTCTTGAATAATGGAGATTAAACTGCTCTTTACAGAGAATTTAAATAATATTTTATAAAGTGAAATAGTTCTTTGCAGATGTGTGTTTTACCCTCCAACTTGTGTTTGAGCTATAAGTGATACAGTGGGGTGTATGTAATTGTACTACAGCTGCTGACAGGCATAGAAGTAAATGAGATGTTTCATCTCAACGGGTACATTTCCTGTTTAAATGTTTAAGAAAATAAAGTCAACAGCTTTAGCCAAACTGAAACAGGACTATCTCAAATATTTTGTTTCTTCAAGGAATAGCTATTAATAACTCTTTCAATCTTGTTTGGCCTGTTAGCCTGCAACAGATTAAACTGATTGAGTGAGTTTTTTCATCTTAACTTTTATGAAAGCTTTCTTTTTAATTGTTCATTTAAAATACAACATTGAGAAAATTCCCATGCCTGTTATTTCTCAATTTTGTGGGAAAATATAGGCTGAAAAATTGCAGAATATTTCAAATTTAAAAGGTGACATTCTGAATTAAGGTCTTCTAAAACTTTGATCTTTGAGCTTGTTTTTAAGTACCATGTTGTCAAAAATGAAACTAAAGCAATATGAAAGGATAATAGACAAAAATTCTAAAATATTATGATGCTCTAGAATGTGTAACAAAGTATGTGTTTTGTCTGCAGGTTTTATGAAATTTTTAAACTCAATGATGATTGACAGTTTATAATGACTAAATAATTTTTTTAGAATGTATTTGCAAAGCAATAAAACAAACTTGGTCTAGAAGTTACTTTTAAATGTTCATTGAACAGCTAAAAAGAATCTTTTTAACAGAGTTTTACTTTGGGGACAACTTGAAATGGCTAAACATTTTAGAATAATCTAGGAATGTATAGATGGAATTAGGCAACACTGTGGGAAGTATTCTCAAATAACTTCAATAAAATATTTAAAACCCAATTCCATCCTGAAGAGATGCAGAGAGTTTATGTATGTATTAATGAGTATAATGTTGATGCCATCTCTAGCTTGCATTAATTCACCACAAGGGCAAATTTAATAATAATTAACATGCTTTGGAGTTCCTATTCACATGACTGACAGCAAAGCTTCCCACTTTAGTGGGGTTTTTTTTGTCTTTTGGGGAATGAGGTAAAACACTCCTAATCCTAGTGCTTAGGTTGTGGATTGTTCTGTGATACAGATACATGTATCTACACCAGTGATTTCAGAGCCTGTGGGCTGGTTTCTCCTGAGTGAAGGAGGTGATGCAAGATATGATGCTGGATGCACAAAAAACATTTTAGGTCTAAATATAACTGCAGTAGTACTGCCTGTGTAAAAATCCTAATGTATTTAGCTGAGGCATGTGACTTAATAGCTTGTGTGCAATGCCAGGAAAGACAAAGCCAGCCTGGTGCTGTACTGAGAGAGATTTAGTAGCTTATGTCCTTAGTAGCTCAGGCATCTCTGCAGTGCACTTGATTTCATAGTGAGGATGTGCTCAGCTGCAAAAGCAACTGAGGAATATGTATCCGTTCTCCAGATCTTTCTTTCTCTTTCCTGGAAAGGCAATATAAGCCTTTTAAGGTTTGAGGGCTTTTGCAGCCTATACTTTCATGCATTATCTAGCTTCACAGTCTCAGAAAATATTTTAATAAGAGAAGGAATGTTTAAAACATTTAACAGAATAGGAAGGAGATGTATATATCACTTCACCATTATTTTCTCATTATCTGTTAATAATGAAGTGTAAAACTAATAAGGTATATCACAGTAGCAAGAAACCACTCTGTAAGTGAACTATCAGGATGCTTTGTGGGTGTTGAAGACACTTGGCTTAATCCTGTGTGTGCCAGCTGTCTCTTAATACATTGTTCTAGGTCAGGGATGTGCTGAATCTATGAGATATGTGCTGCACCAATAATCTGAATTTGTGTCATGAACCCTTATGGAGAATTTCCAGGCACCCTATTACTTTTACAGAAATCTTGGACAAATGCTGTGAAGCCACTACTATTGTAGTTGTCCCTGTTCCCTTCTCTCCACAGTTCCTTCACCAAAGTAAAATAAAATAAAATAAAATCAGCTTCCTACCTCCTTCTTCATATATTTCCAAGTATATGTAAGACATACCACAAAGAGGGAGACTTCTTGTTTCTTCGTTCCCTTTCCAAGTATTGTTATAGCAACTTTTTTTGCTAGTGCAATCTTCTTGATCTGCTGTTAATGCCATGACACTCCTCTACTGGCTGCATGCTGCTTATCTCCAAACATTGCACTGAGAATGAAAATCCATGCATTTATTACCCGAATCCTAACTTCCAGAAGTAGTGAACCTATTTCCCCACTTCTGAGACAAGTATTTTCTATCTCTTCTTTGGAGTTCAGCAGCTGAAGCAATCCTGTGTAGAGAACTGGGAAAATAGCAATGGTATTCATGATAACTACACCATTTAGGTACTTGTGAAATCTGGTGTTTATTCAACCATTTTGTTAGTAATATTAGTAATTTTTATTAACTTATATCAGCCCATGATCACCATCTTTACTAGAAAAAGACAATGACAATATAGACACAAAATTCTCAAATAGAGTCTAAAAATTGTCATTCATATTTAGAGTATGAAATGATTTCTGATGCCTTTGAAGAGGCCATGTTCAGATTTGTAGATAAAAAATACAAAAAGAACCTTAATCATGTTTGATTTGCAGTATCCATGAAACAGTTCTCAGCATTACATTGAGAGGGCTTGGTGTTTATCACATTTGCCAGTACCGGGTCCACTTTGTGATGTGAACAGCCAACCTAATGAAGTATGTGGATGTGTTGATCTTCCTGAGCCCTCTCCAGAGCTAGGAATACATTACCCAGCACAGAGCTGTTCAGAGAATTCAGTATCATAAACACATCCCTTCATATGGTGTTATACCCCAGATATAGCCAACTTGTGGTAGAGTTGAGACTGTCTCAGGAGTGAAATTTGGAGTGAACATGTCTGAGCAGAATCTGAGAAATATCAGAGAATCATTGAATGATTTAAGTTGAAAAGGATCTGAGGTGTTGTGGTTTGAACCTCTTCCGCCTTCCCTAAAGTAGGGCTATCTTTGGACATTTGTCTACATTTCTAGACCAATGTCTAACGCCTTCTAATTCTATCCAGGTGAAATCTGTAAGAAAGACACTAAGTCTGGGCAACTCAGATATACAAAGCCATTAGAAAAGAGAAAATGGCAGAAAGTAACATTAGTGATCAGCAACAAAGCTAACCATGCAGAAGTGGGTACCTGAATTTAGCTAATGATTTTAAAGTATTTTACAGCCTAATAAACTTCGATCACTTCAGTGAGGATTTCCTGTGAAGAGCAGACTCAGTCCTGCAGTGAATCCATTAGTTAAGCTAGCTTTGTCCTTATGAATAATGTTATTTATATTTCTGTAGGCTTATTCAGAGAGAGAATATGGGCTATATGGAAGTAGAAAGAGTGTGTGAAAGGAGGTAATGTAAATATTTGGAAGAGGACTGTCCTTTTCCAGCAGTCTAAAGAATAGTCTAGAATTAATCTATAGTTACTTGAACAGGGGAATGTAACAAGTGCTTATATTAAGGTGGCAAAAAGTTTGCATTTAACTTTGCTGGATATATAGTTATGAGAAATTCTGCTTTTAGGTTTTTATCTGTTCCGTATATGACCCCTGTCCACAGTAATTTTTCATTTGAAGACAGAAGCAAAACTATTGTTCGTATGTAATATTGTTTGGAGGGGAACTTTTCTCAGTGTAAAAATAGAAAAAAACATACTATTTAATTCTATCTTTTTATTTCAAAACTAGCTGAATTAGGAAACTGATATATGAATATTTTTATCAAAGGACAAATATAGTTGGTTTGGACAATGCAAGAAAGAATGAAAATTTCTGTGACGATTATTTAGAAACTACAAAAGAAAAAAAAAAAAAACGAGCCAGAGCCAAAGCCAAACCCCAACCTGTTAGGGTGCAAGAGAGTTGAACAGAAAATGCGAAATATCTGCACATAGGATACGGGAAATATGCTTTCCCAAAGGGTATTAGAAAAATGCTAGTCAGCTATAGTTCAGATTACCTGGTGGAATGCTCTTCTGCTGCTTCCTGCTGCCCACACTATTGTCTGCTCAAAATTCTGGCACATATCATCTTAGCTTTCCAGTGCTGACATCACCTCATTGCACTGTTCATTCAAGCAGGTCAAGCCTTGTAACACCAAAATACGTGGCAGCAGTCAAAAGAAACTAAACTCCAACCTACACAGCAAGTTTCTGCTTGGTAGCCCCATAGAGCTGGCTCTGCTCAGGGTAGGTCAGCATTATAGCAACAGAGCCAGCCAGAATTGCTGTCATGCAAGGGAGGATGTGGCCCCTTAATTTTTTTTCCTGGTGTTTGGTTTTTTCTCACATCCCACCCCCCACAACCTTGCAGCATTATTGTTTCATGAGTACATTATTTCCATCAAGTACTGGAAGTCCTGACATTGATAGGCAGTGAATCAATACTTTTATAGAATCATGAAGCCAAACTAGTTCTGCAGATCCACTATGTGCAGTATGTGGTTTTTCATTCTGGATGTAATAACTGCAATTTGAAATACTCCCCCACAAGCATTGGTTGCATGCACTAAGAAATCCACAACAGAGGATTTAATTAAGAAAGAAGGAACTGCATCACTCCATTTTAAAAAAGAAAAAAATAATCTGAGATTTTTTTTCATTTTCAGGCTGTAATAGCAATAACCATCTTTAGCTGAGGACATTTCCTGGGGCTTAATGGCCCATGGCTGTGCTTCTTCAGTTGATCATCATCTCCCAGTAGTCATTAATCCCCTAAAAATGCCCTACACCTCAGTCATTAAATGTGCTTCTTCTGAAAATGAAATACTTCTACATTTAATGCATCTTCCAGGAACAGGAGTGATCTTTCTGAGGTGAGGAAGGAAAGGAGTTTAGTAATGTGCCAGAGAAGTACTAATTATGACAAGTGGATAAGGTCTGTTTCTGGAGATAGCACGACAAAGAATTTTTATCCAGTAAGCATGTTATATGTAAGTCATCATTTTGTGGATGTCATGATTCACACCCACTCATGCCAATTACATAACAGCCAAATCAGAAATACTGATAGTTATTTGTGGTTGGTTTTCCTCTATGGGGCACTCAGCATAGAAAAAAAGCATCTCACAAAACACAGAGAGCATCTGCCTGCAGCAATGCTAAAAAAGTCTTTTCATTCCACAGCTGTAAAATAGACCTGTGCATTTTTACAGTGTTTGTGATTATTCAAGAGAGAAGTGAAATCTTTCATTCCTAAAGGTCTGAAACTCTTGTAAGTAAGTTTTTTGGTGAGAATTTTCTGAGACTTTCTTGCAAATAGGGCCACAAATATGGCACCAACAGTGTCATCAGAAGTTTTAAGCACAGTAGACAGCCTACTCTTGCTCAAGTAGAATTAAAGCTTTCAGTGAAAATAGTTGAAAGGAATTTGTCTTGATATAGGTTGAATGGGAGTTGGATTTTTCTTACTTGATTGGAATTCTGCTTACTGATACGTTGTGTTATTCCCAGATCCTGCTACTAAAAACATAAAGTATAAATTATGTGAAGCTTTCCCAAACAGGCTGTGAGAGGGATCAGACCTGATCCTATCACATTCCCTTCAATGAGTGCAAAATGAGTACCTTTTGGGTATTTATTATTTATGTTGGACATTCAGATCTCATGCACTTTGGTGATTTACTGTGTAGATGAGGGCAAAAGTAGGTTTTTGGGCCATGCCCAACATGTTGAATGTTAAATGATGTTAATGTTAAAATTGGAGCTCTCCTAGTCAGTACCTTTCAAGTGCAGATTAACCTGAAAAAATAATTATTATAACCTGACCCCCAAATTCCTTTTCCTTTCAGTTTTCTCTGTGCCTTCAGACAAACAAAACATCACCTGAACAAAATACCTTTCAGTATACATGGAATGTTTTGTTTCACTTGCAGTAAAAAAATTAATTTCAGTAACCCATAACAACTGCCTTAATTCTGCAATTTTCTAAGAGAAATTTTTCTGTGTGAGAGACAAATGTTTCTTTCAGAAGATTTTTAAATATGCAATTTCACATACACACATGTGCACACACTTTTTATCCTACTCTCTTTCTTGGTTTTTGGACAAAGTTATTAACTGAATTAGACTTTACCCTGCAAGTATTCCTACTCAGCCCAAAGCAGTATTCAGCAAATAAACTGTTGCGAAAACGGGGGGGATAAGTCCGGTCTTGTGAGGCTGGCACCGAATATGCGACAGACGCAAACTGGGGAAACAAATAATAACCGTTTATTTACAGCAACATTTGCAGGTTCTTTTGGATTGCCGGTGATAAATTAAGAGCTACAAGTACACTACGGTTAACTGATATTATAACAACAACACAGTAAAACCCACCCACACACACACACACACTAACAACAACTTGCCCGCTGTAAGCCCGGCCGCCTGGCTGATAGATCAGCCCCTGAACAGAAATACAGTGGAGCACAAGACAGTACGGTCGCGACGAAAAGATAAAGGGGAAACAAAACAAGAATACACTCAGGGAAGCACAGAAATGCACCTGAGGAGAAACGTTAAATACACCCGGGGAGGAAAAGTATATCACTCAGCGTGAGCTGAGGTAAATAATCTTACCCACACGGCGTCCCGAGTGGGGAGGGGTGGAGAGGGCGAATTCGTCAATCCGTCCAGTCATCGGTGTGGTTCCGAGTCCTGTCCCCCCATTTTGGGCCGCAATTGGGGTGATATTTATACTCAAATTTCCACATGGCATCACCAGGGTATACGTGCGGGTGGGGATGACTATAGACAATCATATCGCTTATGTTAATGTCACACAGTCCGTTAATTTACACCTGCATGGTGGAGGTAATGGCTCCTTTGTTCCAGGGCGGAAAGATGGGGGACTGGGACCACGAGGCCTCCCCCTCGTCTCGCACTCCTCCAGGCATCCAGGTAACACCAGGTATCGATCTAGTGATGGTTGCCACCTGGCCCAGTACTTGCCACCTCGTCCAGTGCTGAGTTTCATGCTTCCAGGCATGCAGCTACAGGCTGTGTGTGACTTGGACTTTTGTGACTGATTAACTTTGCTCTCTCCACATAAACTAATTAAAAAAAAAAATTAGATGTCTCATTTAGATACACTGATAAAGATAAAGAGTCTTTGCTTCCAATCTAGTTTATATCTCATCATAAATAGCAGGTTGGGAAATAAGTACTGGTCTGTAGTGCTGCAGCAAGAACACTTCTTTTGCCATAGATTCTATTTAAGTCTATTTTGGGTATTTGTATGCTCCGTGCAACTTACAATGTCAGCATTCTTCAGATCGTTTGCCAAAAAAACAGTTAACATTTTTGCACCTACTTTCTTCCACAGCTGGTGTTACTATTGTGCTGTCTTATTATATATAACTTCAAGTACTCCAAATCCAAACTCAATTACATTGTAGGGAAGGTCATGCAGACTTTGCCAGTTGTCTTGTTTTGGTACCATTCAAAAGGAATAAATTCAAACAGGAATGTACACAATAAAGTAATAGGAAAAAAAGAAAGCATACATTCTTAAAGTGATTTTATCAGTACACCTAAAATTCTTGTATAATTTTCCTACTTGGGAGCTCTCTGTTTTCACCCATTTATTATACTTACAGACAAGTGTAATTTGAAAAATCTTATATAATGTTTCTCATTTTTAATTCTGTGTTTTAGGTCTGGTTTTCCCTCTGCACTGCATTCTGGGGAATCCAAATTATGAAGCGGATCACTTCATCCAAAGAAAAACATCACTGAAAGAGTAGATCTAACATAACTTTAATTATGGAATCAATACTTTGGAATAACCTTCTAAGTTCCTTGAAATTAATCAATTGTGAATCTTACTGACTTGGAAAAATTTCACTTATGATAGGAGTGGTTTGTGATTTCGTATGAAGGTTTGAAGGATTCATTAGGAATGAATCCTTAATTAAAAAAAAATTAATTTCCCCTGAATTAAAATTAAAAAATTGTTCACTACGTATTTTTACATTTAAAGGGTTACAAAATCTTAGAAACCATATAAAACTAATTGCATTTTGCATTGATTTTGTTAATACTCATATGTGAAAACTATTTTTCACAAGAGAAATAATTAAAATCATATTTGTTGTAACCTGGTATAAAGTGACTGACTGTCTTATTGAGGCTAAATGTAAACATATGTGAAATGTCAGTTTTTCCGTAATGATTGAATTACACTAAAATCTCAATGTCATGCCCAATTCGGTGTTCATAACATACAGCTACATGAGGATGAGTAGTCAAGGCAAGAAAATGATTAAAAACAGCATGATAAAATAATTTGAACTAGTATGAGTTGAAACATCCTCAATGAAATTGGCTGATGTGTGTGTTGTATAATGCAGACTTGCAGTTTAAAATTAATAAGTTAAGGAGTACACCTGCAGTTGCCAACTTTAGATACTGATCAAGCCAACACTTACACATGGGTATCCCATTGACTAATGTTACTCACGTGACAAAATATTTGCAAGGCTGGGCCCTTAATTTCTCGTAATTTCCTGATGGGGTGATCTCAGGGGAGATGCATGTCTTGTCGTTCAGGAGCTGTTGGAAAGATGGTTTGTACTAAGATAGGAAAATTAAATACAAATGGTAAAGGGAGTCTCCAAACAGCAGGACTGGCAAAAATATTGGAGCTCGGTTGTTTTTCTTTCCTCACACTCTTCCAACTTTTTATTTGGCTCCAAGACTTTTAGAAGTGTTTTAAGACAAGTAGCTAAAAAATGTAGGCTGTCTTGAATGCTTCAAACTAGTAATAATACCTGGATTAAAAAATAGTTTTGAGTTGTTTTTTTTCCCATTCATCTGTAGACAGATGCAACTGTCTACCGGATGTTTTCAGTGAATTGTCAGAAACACAATAATGTTACGTAAATAAAATTGATCCAATGTCTAGTGAGAGTATCAGCTTAATCTTATATAAATTGTTACTTTAAAACCCAAGTTTTAAGTTACTCCGTTTGTTTGTCAAATGCCTTATGCCTATAATTTTAGTTTATGCTCAAAGACCTTGAAATATTTGACTAAGAAAGTGGGTGTTAGTTTGAGTAGAGGTGTTAATACCTAGGATGCAAAGCAAGGATAATACCTTCATAAACTGAAGGTGTGTTTAACTTACTTGTGGATCTTCTTTACTTTATGTAATGAGAAAATTAAAAAACTGACTTATGAAAAACCTAGAAGAAATAATATTTTTAAATACTTTTGAGAAGTTTAATTCAAGCTCTTATTCATAACCAGGTAGGTTTCTACTATCTTTTTAAGAAGTGGACGAATACAATTACATACCTCCGAGTTCAAGGGTGGAAATAAAATCTCATGACTAACACACCAGTGTGACAGCCAGGAGCTTTCTCTGGTACTACAAATTCTAACCAAAACTTAGCATCTTTTTGCCTGAGTTTCCCTATCTGTGGAATGGATGTGATGGCAATACCGATGGTGTCTCTCATTATGATCAAAGTATTACATTTCAGATCTTTTCCTTACAAAGCTATTATAGGATATTTAAGGAAATGACAGAATCTGATTCCAGAAGTACAACATAATCTACAAAATTCTTATGTGACCCCATAAGTTAGTGTACCTATATTTTCAAAATCTCTAATAGTGGCATCAACCTTACAGGAATATTTTCAGGTCAGTTTAATATCATGACTGAGTAACATAATGAAGAGTCATATTGCAAATCACTTTCCTTATCAAAATAAATCCTTCAAAGAGATAGGAACAGGATAAAGTTTTAACATTTTCTGCATTTAAAAATCTGCAATCGTGGAAGGACAATAATGAAGATCTGAATCAAATTAATTTTAAAGATATCCTAATGAATGCAATTTATTTACATGAAATAAAGGATTTCAAAGGTAAATTCAGATTAAAATGCAATTTTCTCCTTCTAGTCGGTATCAGTTGCCTACAAATAAATGGAAAATTACAGATAAACTAGTGAAAAATATAAGAAGCAAAGTACTTTAAGATCTTATCCAAAAGAAAACAGTTGTACTCATATGAGGTCAATTCTAATAAATGAAATATGCAAAAAACAGGCACAAAGTATAATCCAAATATACCCCTGCTACAGCCTACTCGCTCACAGATCCTGAACTCTACAGAAACCTTACTTTCCTGCCTTAAAAGTGTCTCATTTCTCAGCTTGATGGGAATCTGGAAATGAAACATTCCTCAGCTTCAATTTGGCAGCCCCAGTTTGGCCAATTGAGGGGGAGGCTCTGCTGTTGGAAACAGCTAACATGTCTAACGGAACTGTGCCCTTATATAAAGTGGCTGATGAAGGCAACCTAGATATTAAAGCAGAAGCCAAATAAATATCCTCTTTTCCAAGGGTTTTTAAAGCCCAGTTTCCTACTTCCAAGCACTTGACATTGTGTATAGGTTGTTTGAAAGCAAGGTTCAGGAGAGGAACAATGTTCTTCCCATTGCATACTGAGCATCACAGAGGCTGGGAATGACTCCTCTGGCTGAAGACTTGAACAGGCTTGTCATGGGTGTCCAAGAGTCTTGTTAATTTACAGTAATATCCATCAGATATGTATAAGCAATCCTTTGGATACGGACTGGAAGATAGAGTTTGCTCTTCCCAGAGAAGACAGAGTTTCAAGGAAAGGCTCATAGAAACTCCTTTGACTGCATCATTCTTCCATTAGCTATGTGGTAGGTAGCTATATCCCTGTCAACTTGCTTGTCATGTTTTGTTGTTTTTTTTTTAAAATATAAACTATTTCAATATTTTAGGCACCTAACACCAGTACTGGATCTGGTTTGTACTGTCTTTATAGCCACTGCATAAAGTGAAGCAGTCATCCCAAAGATCTCTGGTTTTGAGTAATCAAGAGGCTCTGGAGACTGGATGGTCAATGAATTCAATTATGTGCGGTTAATATATTACATACAGTTAATTGAATGAGTTCAATGCTAACTGCAAAGATTGCTTATTGCTAGGATATGTTAGTGATATTTTGGTAAGCCACCCTTCTCCCCTTACCTTTTTAATATTCCCTTGCTTATTTCTTTAGAGTTTGACCATGTTACATTGTTTGAACAATTGTGTGGGATCAAGTGAATTATATGAGGAAATTAGTGAACAAAATATTGATGCAGAACGAATAGATTTTGTGCAAGTAACTATTTTTGTATTAGAGTGCCGCTGTTTCATATCTCTGGAAATAAAATCGTTCTGCAGGCTAAAAATCTAGCCTCACATGTCCAAGTGAGAAACCTCGTAAGTTACATTTGCTGTATTGCTGAGGACTTCCTTTTGGTTTTGTTTGTCAGTAAACTCCTCAGTGGCACACCTTGGGGGAAAAACGTAGATAAATAGAACTTTTTTTCAGCAAAAGTGTTAAAAAAGTGACTTCTGCTCTTTCCAGTTGTTGTAACGTCACATCCCTACATATGGCCTTTCCTGGACTGTGTGCACAGCAGTATCAAGTTACTGGAAACTCAGAAGTAAGCAACCGAATCCTGTGTTCATCTGAGACCTGACCCTGCACCAGTCAAGTCACCGAAAATCTTGCTGCTGACCTGAGGAGCAGAGTAGAGCATTCCCTGTATGGAAACAGGAATGATGCAATATTTACTGCACCTCAAGCTTTGGTACGGTGCATTAATTAAAAATAACACAGTGGCACAACTGCTTGTTCCCATAAGTGACTAACATGGTGTTCTTTGTGTTATACTGAAATCAGAGCCCTTTGATGGATAAACGATGACAGTTAAAGCTGTAAGCTATGCATACCAGATACAAAGGACTCAGGGCCCTTTCTCTTGTCTTTCCTGTCTCCAGTTTTCTCTCAAGGCTGTGGGATTAGAGACATCATTATCTAAACCATTATCTAAAAAGAGGTAGTTGATCAGCTATTTTAAAGCTTCCTTTTTACAGACAGATTTCTGTGAGCTTTCAGGATTTTATGTCATGTGGTTAGACACTACTAAGCTGAATGGCACCAAAGGTAGAAGTTGTTCGGACTTTTCCTCTTTGCTCTTTAACCTGTGATAAAAAGAGCAGTACCTCAGTGGTGGAGTTCATCAAGAAAAGCAATAACTCTCAGAGAATGCTCAAGGCATTTCCATGTCTAAAAATCTAAGATTTCCGCTTTGAAAATCTAAGAGGCAAACAAGAAGATTTTAATAGGTAATATTTTAAAATATTTTCCCTTTTAAACCACCCTAGTGATTACATGCAGCTTGACTTACGATTTTTAGACTCTTGGGGTTACTAATGCTGAATGGGAAAAAACTATTCTCGTATCCTTTTTCCATCAAAGCTCTGATTCCAGCATAGGCATGTACAATGGGCATGAGGCAGTGTTTCCTGGTTCCCTGCTGATGTTTGACCTGTTCAGTTTGGAATTAAAAGAAAGTGGGCCACAGAGCCAGCTCTCTGAGGGACCACTCCCCTTAGTAGCTCTCAGCACACACAGACCTCAGCCCAAGTATGTCGTGTTACCTATCACTCCCAGCAGTTCTGGTCCAAGCAAGCAAGAGATCTACTGTGCACTTCACATTTTCTCTTTCTACAGAGGAAACAAGTTTAAAAATACTGAGTTTGAAGCTCAGATACAAACCACAAGGTAAAGCAGAAATAAGATATCACACATACTGGAGAAGCACTTCCATATTAATATCAGGGCCAATGGAAAACTTGGCACAGTCCCTTGTCATTTTTGCCCCACCTATGGAAAACAGCAGAAAAATGTGGAAACATTGCGTAAGAATGAACTGCTGAGTGTCCTTGTGTTTATGTTTTGGCAAAGAAAAGTGATACAAAATGAATCCTCTCCCCACCACCCCTTGCTGTATTTTTGATGCTTTCTCCTTCATTCTTTCTTCCTGTTTTTCTATGTGCCTCTCTCTCTTGTTTATCGATCTTTGCAAAAAATCCTCTCCTGTCTTGCTTTAGGTTTGTTACGTGTGGAGGTACATAATGGCAAATATGCTATTTTATTTTAATAGATGAAAGCCAAACATATTTACCTAAAAGTGACCACTTTACTGTTCCTATCTGTCAACAGGCTCTTCTTGTATTCAAAACACACAGTACAGTGCTCATGCATTGTTAGTGTTATATTTATTTATTTCATATATATCTGCTTAGTGTCCTGTAATGATTCATTTTCTATTTCCATTCCTGTAACATAGCACTGTCCTTTTCCCAGCTTCTATTCCCTCTCCTGTTTATTTGTTATTAATTCCTTTCAATTATTTGGTGTCCGTTCAGTGCCATGCTTTATGTGTCACTGTCTCTCTCTGCCTCAGGATGTACTACTACAGTTTTACCACACTATTTTCTAAACTGCTGATTTTAGTGTGACAGAGGCAGGCAGCCCAGTAGTAATAAAGTTTGATTAAAAAGAGATTAAATGAATAAAAATAATGGAACATTTTAAACACTATGGAATTTGTGATGCTTGTGCTACTTACATTTTTCCACAAACCTTGAATGTCAATACTTATCAGCACACAAATTACAATTATAAAATGATTACCAGGAAAGAAGAATACAGTAAGACATTTGAACTACAATTTTTAGATCAAAGTGTAGCTTATTAACTTGCAGAGTGTGATCATGTCTTTTGCTGGTGTCTGTCTGCATTGAGGTCATAAGCCTGTTATTTGAAGATAATGGCATTCCTCCTTTGCTTCAGGTAGCAGCAATTGTGATTTCAATTCTAACAGCCCTTTACCTCCAATCATGACTCATGACTGACTCATTACCTTTAATCATTCTGAAAGCACAGATTTTATTTTTGCTCTTCTTTTAATCATGGTTAAAAATACTTTGAGGTAGGGTAAGGTGTTGTACACTGCAGCATTGTAGGTATGTACTGAGATGCTTATTTTGGGGAAACCTCAAGGACTCTCAGTTTTCTATCCATCATCACAAACTGGATTTCACAGCAGTGTCTAACAGAGGACAGCCTGACGATCAGGGATCGGTGAGATAAATGAAAGGGATGTTTCTGAGATTCTGACAGCAAAGGTTGGCATTAAAGTTCAGATCATCTTTGGTTTTATTTGAGGTATGACTTATTTTTCCTGAAATACAGCTGTAAGGGAGGAGTAATGTATTCATGCCTTCATGGCCAATAGTAAGATATATACTTGAATTTTTTTCTTCACCGGCAATATTAGTATTATTCATGGGGAAATCTAAGAGTGCTTTGTGTAAATTATGGTTAATTATGCCTGATAATTGGACTATAGTATGTGTATAAATGGCCTTATTCATGAAGAACAATGAACAATGGTTTGTGCTACAGAAGCAGAATTATTGTTCAGTATTTTTTTCCCCAGGATTTCTTCTTGCAAGAAAGTCCTGTAGTAGCACTAGGATTTAGTTATCTTAGTCCTGGGTCTTACAGGACGATAGGAACTTGCTATATACTACTAATGGCTTCCTCTTTACACCTCTTTGTGGAAGCCTATAATATTTAATTATAAATAATAAGCAACCAGCTCTTAAGATGTTACATGAAAAATAACTCATCTCTGAGCATGGCTGAGAGACAACTGAGCATTGGCAGAGCTGGACGTTGCGCTGTATCAAGCAACTTAAGGTGAGATGGATCAGTCTCCCTTCCCTAGTGTTTCCAGGCAGGGAAGCAGAGATGGACTTGGGCAGCAAAAGTTGCAGAGAGGGGAGCATAGGTATAGCAGACACTGTTGGGGCAGGAGGGGGGTATGCTCTGGCAGGGGGACGCAGCAGGGGACTGGCAATTACAAACCTATCAGGCACAGAAGTGAATAACACAAAGTCCCTCTCATTCAAATTAGAAAATTAGTAAGAACAGATAGGACAGAGAAGATGGTCCACCAGCAGTGCCTGTGGCCTATTTGTGGGTGGTAGTGGTTGTTGTTATTCTTCTTCTTCTTTCTTTGGGTTTCTCTTGTTCAGGAAGTTCTCCGTCACACTCTGCCTTGGGTAAGTGCAAAGCACATGGGTCTTCTAATATGTAGCAGGAATTTTTCCACCAATACTTTAAGCAAGAAGATGAAATGGTATGCCTAGTGGGTTTGAGCACGTGACATGTATTCGCAATACACATCTTTATGGTCCTGTCAGATTCTGTTGTACTTCTATGCAAGATAATGTAGCACCGGCCATTGAAGCTGGTATAAATACATCCACTAAAGTGCATCATTTAGTACATTTCCTACTGTAATCTTTTCATTTAACAGAATGAGTATACAGGGTATACACACGGTATATACGGTATACAGTGCTTATGAATCACCAGCACTGGTGAACCACTTCTGGTTGTTGGATGCGGAGGTCTGGTATTTTTAAAAGTTTATTTCTTTTGAATTTTCAGAATGAACAAAGACTCACATAGTATTTCCTCTACATAATATTTCACAAACAGTATAGTTGTAGGCAGTGTAACACAGACTAGTAGCTATGAAGTCAATTTGTATCAGAATGTTGAACAACTTACCAGAGATGTCTTGCAGTCAGAATTTAGTGGGAAACAGCAGTAATGACCAATATTAATAAGAGTTAGAAAATATTGATCCCTGTGTTATTAATATTAGTAAAAGTAATTCAACATGTCAAATTCAGTTGCACAGCCTGAGCTCAGTCAAATGTGCCAAAAATGTGTGCTGGGATGTTTTTGTTTTTTCTGGAAGATTTTCTGGAACTTATGGAAAATGTAGTTATGTAGTCTAAATATATTCTGTGGAAAATACTCAAGTGTAAGGCCCAGTTTCCTATTAAGGACATCTCAAAGCAACGGAATTAATAGTGCCTGAGTCCTTGGGCTTGTCTGGTTAGATGATAATGTCTGAATTCTCACAGACTAGTATATGTAGATATACTTTTGTATTTTCCAGAAGGCATAGGCATATTTCTCCAGCACTAACTAGTATTTCTGGGTAACTGCTGTCATAACCTCTAGGTCTTTACAGACTACCTATGCAGCAGACATTAAGGTTAAAAAGGTGAAAAATAGTTACACTACGTGGCTTTGTTCTTAGCTTTGGTTCCTCTGGGGAGCTTCTGATTAGGAAGAGCTGAGCTAAAATTGTGTAGAAATATATTCTTCTTTCATGGTTTCTGCATCTTATTTGCTTGTCTGAAGAAAATATGTTATTTTTTTCAACAATGCATTGGAAGTCCTACCAACCTTTTCCTTTTCAGCTTTTCATAACTGTGGTCATTGCTTACTTCACATTTTATTTTCTTTATCCATATAGTAAGCATGGAATTATAGGCTAGATACAATCCTGTACTCTAGATGTTTGAGAAAATCTGATTCATATAATCCCATTAATGATTTTGCTGTGCTATGGAAATTTCTATTGAGGGCTGCTGCTTTTGACTTTTTCTCACTGGATTCTTTGGAAGGTGTTAGTGCCTTTCTTACACCTTCTACAGGGAAACTGCATAAATGGGGAAAGATAGCTAGTCTGAGGACCCTAGCATCATTTCCTAGGTATGGGTTATCCATGCAAGGTTTTCTGGAGTCAAGAATGATGCTGTACACTTTCAGTCTGCTTTCTGGGTGCCCATTTTACAAAATCTCTGGAGGTGGTTACCCAAGTAAACTGCTTAGACATCAGTGTCTGAAGACCTGGGGTCTACTTTTCCATTGACCTGATTCCAACATGAAGAGAATCTTGCAGATAAGTTTCCTGCTGTCAGTAGCAGACCAGAGAAGATTAGTGAGAGATGAAAGGGTAACCCCTCCTCTAACAAGAAACAGCAGGCAAAAAGCAAATGAAAAAGCCCTTTGCTGTGTTCCCTAAGAGCTAATTCTAGAGCATATGTGCTCAGGTGCTGCCATTTCTGGTGAGAAGAAACCCTGTGACCTGCAGTGTGTGCTCATACTTAGTGGTCTCCAGCATGCACTGATGCTTATACCTTCTGGAGGTTTCCATCATCTCAAAGCAAAGCTAGTCTTGAAAAAAAAAAAAAAAAAAGAAAAGTATTTCTAGGCCAGATGAGAAAGAAGCAGCAGCTTGGTCCTATTCCTGCATTGTTTTCCTAAGAAGAGCCTGATCCTTGGCTGACATGAATTGGGTGGCTGTGCTGACCTTTGTATTTCATTGTTGTTTTCTTTTTGCTCACTGAATTTCCTCACATCCTAAGCTCATTAATCTATGGCTGAGCCAAATTCCCTGTAAGAAATTGTTTAAAAGGTAAATGCAGTGTCATATTTTAAGTTCTGTACCTAAGGGCGGAAAACTTTTACAAAGCCATTTGCATTATAAGTTTTTCTAGAATGGGAGGCACAGATCTGTCATTAGCAGAACCATCCAAGTGTCTGTGTCTTTGAATTAATGCACAGGTCCAGGATTCTAGACTTCTAGTGAGGAGAATTTCTACATGAGCAATAGGGCTCTAGGCTGGACAGGTGGTTTGCAACAAATTATTCAACTGCTCTTGTCTCTTTGGTCCTTCAGCTACTTCCAAGCACCTTCCTTTGGTGCTTGCAAATAGCCTAGTGACCTTTGGAGATATTTGTTACTGAAAATAATCCAAACTGGAACAAGGTTCACAAGCAGATCCTAGGGAGGCACAAACAAGGGAGCTGTTTGCATTGGATACTGACATCTTGTGGTACAATTTAGTTTGGGGATGGATTCTGATGCATTTTTTGCAAAACTTGCACCAGTGAAAATGCTCTACTACTTGATCAAAATTATATTGAACATAATAGCTTACAGAGATTTATAGAAAAAGTCACTAGGTTTTCTGAAGATAGAAAGCCTCCCATTCCCAAGTGTGTTCCCAAGAATCAGGGGTTATAAACTGTATTTTATTTTTCAAATTAGCTTGTTTTCCAAGCAGTAGAACTGGTGGAGTAATCTCAATATAATGTAGCAGAGCTGACACAGTAGCTAGGTAGAGTTTTGCTACTCTATTCCAAGCAGTATTAAAAAGAGATTCAGAACAATGAAAGATTCCAATATACACACAGAAAATAGGATTTTTTTCCAAAGGTTTAGGGGTTAGAGAAAAAGAACAAAGTATCTGCTTGGTCAGGACAAAAGCTGAAAGATTTCTGTCACATGGGCAAATAGCTCTGAAAACTTTTTACTCATAAGCTTTTTTTATCCATTTCAAGCAGTACTGCTGTGTTTTGACAGGTCATTCTAAAAGCAGTAGTAAAGCTTCATAGCAGACTTACTCCAGATACAATCCAAAGTAATAGGAAAAATGAGCATTTGTAGAACACAGCACAGTGATGTGCAAAGTGGGCTAAAGAAAAGATAGGCCATTTTTTGTAGTTGAATCATGGGAGAGAAAAAAGCTAGCAGGAAAGTGCTTATTAGCCCAGACACTTAGTAGGTTCAGGCTTACTTTCATATTCAGTGAAACTATTAGATATTTTTGATCTAATAGTAAGGACATAAAGCATAAAAAAGACATGCACTGTTTGGCTGGCAGCTGCTCACTTCAATGTCTAGCTTAATGAATTGTGCAGTCATGCTGAGATTTGAAGCAGTCCAGTGAGTTAGGCTTCCGTGCTGCTTTTCTTTTTTGACTGCATTACACGACCAGCTCCCTTTTATATTTTGATGGTGACATCTATTGGAGCTTTGAAGAATAATCTTTTGAAAAAAAAAAAATCCAAGTGTGTATTAGTAAAAGAAAGATGGTATGACAACTAAGAATTTCAGTTAAAACAGAAGCAGATACACACCTGTCATCAAAACGTATACCAGAATGAAAATGCTGATGCAAAAAAGAAAAATGTGGCAAGAGTTCAAATCAGATTCAAGAAAGAAAAAAAATGCCTTTCTCTCTTTTGATGATGAGTGAGCTTAGAAACTTACCCAGAAGTCTCAAGTTTGTATAGAAGAAACCCATTAACCAAAACTGCAACCTCAAAGTGAAACAAATACAGGATTTGATTGAATCCTCTACAGATCTACACAAGACTTTGACAAGTATTGACAAGACCAAATTTAATAGAGTGGGTACAGTAGCAGTTAGCCAGTCAGCAAAGTCTTGGCAGACCTTCCTTGTAAGCAACTGAAATCTGTGTGGTCAAATGTACATGACCATCCAGATTTTTTAGAATCCAATCAACTCCAGCTTTTCTAAGCGAGCCATCTTCACACCTCTGGATTATGTTGTGAATATAGCTTGTGTCTGTTTAGACCTTATGGAAAAGGCCCTGGACTTCACCAGAGATGTAAGACATACACAATGATTAAGCATGGCCAATGAATTTACTTTACAGTAAGTTAGCCAATGTATTAACATTTTATTAAATGGGTATATACTATGAGAAGACTCTAGCATTCAGTCCCTGGTGTCAGCAGTAGGCAGTACTGAGTAATGCTACCTCACAACATCTCCAGGAGAAATTAGGAGATCCAAAATGCTCAAGAAGAGCATGCTGTGGGAAGCACAGTCCCAGGACAGCCTCTTTCCCTTCTGTTCCTTTTCTCCTGAGGACTCCGAGAGTCTTCAGAAGAATGCACACCAGAGAAATATGCCTTATTTTACTCAACCCATGTCTCTCATAATATCTGGCCCACGATCAATATCCTCATATGAAAGTTTCACGTTTATTTGCTAGAGATTGTGAATGTGGGGCCTTCTACCTGGCCACTTCTTTTCTACAGGGTTACAACAAAGAGTTCCCCAATATTTCAGATGATGAAAGAAGCAGATTTCTTTGTTGCCTCAGATTACAGATTTTTTGCAGGGTTTTAATTTGGTTAGTTTTGAGGATTCTTTTTTTTTTTTCATACGATTTGGTTTCAGATAATTATGATTTTTAAAGGAAATTTATTTTCTCAAACAGAAAAGGTTTTAATTACATTTTACTTGTTGGTATTGTTATACATATCTTAAGATCTGTGTTTGCTTTTATTTATTCTGGTGTATCTTCACCAGTAGCAACATGGTTTATATCTTAGTAACTCCATTATGGTAAAGAAGCTAGTCAGACAGGGATCTTACTATGAAATGAAGAGGTTGAGTATGATCTTAGAGAAGCAAACATAATTGACTCAAACAATCTGAGTGCAAAAATACTAGATAAAGGCTCAAACAACTTGTCTGTTTTCTGAACTGCATGTTTTGCAAATTTCTATGCATAAACCCCTTCATAAACCATACAAAACAATTGATAACGTGTTCAGTTATTGTTCTCATGTAAATAATATTTGTTTCTCCTGCTGCTGTGTGAGAAATGTTCAATTTTTAGAGCCAACATTATGTTCTCCATTCTTATTCACATTTACAGAGCCTGAGGGAGAAATAAAATGTTAATGAAGTTATAAAGATCCTTTTTATAATGAAAATATATCCAAATTAATCTCACCTTTAATTTATTTAATAGGAATTCTATCATATTATTTGGTGCTTTAAGAATGCCTGTAAAAGTAGAAGACAGGAAAGAATCAAGCAATTTAATCAGTATATTGTGACTTTTCTGTGCAAATATTGCCACACAAGAATAACCCCAGATTGGTGCTGTATCCATTTGTCTTCTATAAGCAGTTTCAGTGACATCAGTTCAAGCGAGGAAGCACTGCAGAGTCACTTTTCTCTATTTAACTGCGCTTTCAAGATCATTGATTGCTCAAATGTAAGGAGAGAATCCTAGAAGCAGCAAAATGAAAGCTTCTTTCTCTAGGCTTGAAGATAGATATCAAGGGAGAAATTTATTTAGTTGAAATGGGTAAAAACCACTAAAATCTGTGCTGGGTATTTAGCAAATAAGTTCACAAGAAACAGAGGGTAGTGACACTGCAAAGGTCTTTTATGAAGGTACCTGGTTCTGATATGGCCAGGAACTTCTAATATACTTGGCCATCCTCCAGTAGACCCTGGAAATGTTTTGCAGGCCTCTCTGCACTGTTCTTCTGTCATGCAATTGGGTGCATTAAACTCAGAAAGGCTCCAGCCCGTATTTGCACGATGCTGTGCTAATAAGCTTCTTGGAACATTGTGTCCTGTGAGCACAGGACAGAGACATCCTGCCCAAGCCTATTGTGTCGTATTAAAATCCACCTTCATTTCAGCTGTGACAGACCACAACTCTGTGCAGAGCCACCTGGATGCCTGCTGCATCACTTTCCACAGTATTTGCTGTGGGGATAGTGTGTTTGTTCGGGCACATTACCAGATCCATCTTGATGCAAGGTAGTAGAAAGGCACTGCATTGGAGTAATAATCCCTCCCAATGACACCTAAACCAGAGCTGCAAAGGTGAAAGAACTATTTGTAGGCTGCTGCAAGAACATAAATATGTAGGAAAACTTCTAAGCCTAACTGGATGAGTAGTCATGTTAAAAATATACTAGGAGTAAATCTAAAAAGAATGGAAAAAAGAACTAATCAGCAAAGAAAACTAGGAAGTCAGACAGTAGTAAGGATCAACTGAGAGCTGCAAAGCATTGAGCTCAGAAACTGTAAAAGGAATGGAAAAATAAATGCAAAAAGTATGTCTACAAATCCAAATGAATGCCCTGTTTCAGTTTTAAATAAGAGGAAGATACAGGACATGAAAGCAAAATGAGGGTGGTTCATGAGTTTGAGTATATAAAAAAGGAAATAACTATTGGAATCAAAACTAAGTAAGCTTAATGAGTCCAACTTTGGGCATCCATTATTCACTGTTCCAAAATAATGAAGGAATAAGAGTGCTTTCATCACTGAAGAACAACAGATACTAACTATATTTCTATTAGATAGAAGGAGAAAATTATTGAAGTAATTTGGTGCTCATTAGTTTGACCTCAATAGAATTCAAAATTGTTTTAAAAAAAAAAGGAAAAAAAGATTAAAAATGTACAGGTACATAGGAAACAATAAAATGCAGCATGGGTTAACCAGAGTGAGGTCATGCCAGACTAAAGTGCTGCCATTTCTACATGAGGTAACTGATTTTTTAGACAAGAATTGTATAATATTTCACCTAAAAATACTTTAACAAAAATTTTTATATGATGCTACATAGGAAATGATTAGCAATGCAGGAATTACAAGGTATATAAGGAAACAGACAAAACGGATGACTAAATACACTGGGTCTTTTTGGCCTCAATAGAAGTCTGCTGAAAGGGAATAAAATCACAAGTAGAAAGGGCATCAGTAGGGGATGCTTATTAACTTTCTTTAATATTGGAAAATCTCAGTAACATCAAATGAAGTTATAGGGTGTTAGGTTCAAAAGAAAATGGAGTACTATTTCACCTGCCACATAATTAAGCTGTGAAGTGTACAGCTATAGAATAGTATAAATACAAAGAGTGTTTATGGAGTTCAAAAATACTTAATGGATTTATGGAATAAAAAAATCTGTAAGGGCTATTCAACACAAAAATCAGGTACTTTCTCTAAGCATCTAGGTAGAAAGGAAATTTTTATCTCATCCGGTTCACCTGTTCTAATTTTCTCAGGAAGAACTGATAAAAAAACACCCTGGGAGTTAATACTAGAACTCTTTAAGAGTCAGTATTGGAGTCACTTATTATTTAGCTTTTCTCTAATTACCTTGGCCCAGAATGTTTGAGTGCAGAAATCAAAATTAGCTGACAAAGCTGAAAGATGTCAAGACAGACAGATCTGGATATAGTATAATCTTAAGGAATAGAATAACTGAAATTTAATGAACTTTAGTACTATGAACAGGAAAGCCATTCACTGAAGGGCTAATGAAAAAAACCTGCTGTTAACTCAAAGCACAAGTGACCAAGAGTAACTAAGAAGGAAGAGCTGGGTTTGCTAGTCTGTTCCAGGAGTCTCTAAAGAGCTGTGGTTGAGAAAGGAGGATGTGTTCAGTGAGAAATTCCTTGCTAAGATGAAAAAGTCCTAATGCTATTTTTGCAAGATGCTGAAGAGATCTTGTCCATAATACCATAATATTAGATACTGTTGCAGTCACCTATATGCAGAAAGTGGCAACAAGGCTATTTAGAGACTGCAAAAGGACTCATATTTTGAAGAAATAAAACAAAAGCTAAGAGATAGTGTGACGGTTTTCCCCAGGCTTTCTGTAGTTTGCATGGTAGCTGGAATTAACAGGGAATTCCCCTTGTTCAGATTGAGGACGCAACAAATGCTGCTTTCAAACTGATGTAACCAGCTATCTGCACCATAGTGATGGAAGAAGCGTGGAGAGGCTTGCCACATGCCAGCAGGTAGTCAGAACACAACTGGGATGCAGACCAGAACCTGGGAGAATAAAAGGGCAGTTTGCAGTCCTCAGGGAGTAAACATCAAAAAAGAAGATTTGGTAAACTAATTGGCAAAGAAGCCTTAAAATACAATAGATAAAGTAATCATCAATAAATTTAGAATAAAAGCTTGAAAGTAGACATTTTGGAATCAGTTGTCTCTAGTATCAGATTTCCTTGCCCTTCCTGTCCCAAACAGAGTAATATATGTGTTTTTACAATATAAAGTGAGAGAAAGAAATTAAATAGGTATTTAGTTTCTTACTATCTCTCGCAAACGGAAAAGCAGAATTATTCAACTGACTAAAAGCTCACTCAGATTGGGTGTCATGAAATGCAGACACCTTGAAGGACTTATTCCATAAGCAAACCAAGCTGAAAGACAACAGAGAACTTTCAGTCCAGTTGTGTGAGTGGGTGGCTGGAGTGGACTTCTAGTGAAGACACTACAGATAAAAGCAGTAGGAAATTGAGAGTTCAGATTTTGGGTCTCTTCCAACTTCTATAGTAGTTGCTAATAAGAAGTAACCATTTTCATATATTTATTATTGTATCTAAAGCATTACAAAGATTTACACAGGAAATACTATTGCTAAATTAGACTTTTAAATGTCGTTGCTTGTATACATCCAAATACAAGCTTAGACCTTGATATTTAACAGCAAATGTGAGTAAAGTAAAATATTTTGCAGATATAATTTGGTGCTTGCCATGAGTTACTACTGAAGAGTGATAGACTCATTTACTGAGTGCAGGTCATCCTGACACCTATCATGCACTTCATTCGTAACAGTTTTATTCTCCAGTAAGTTTATATTTAAATGAGGCTTTATCTCTACTCCTTAAAATTTGTGACATTGTAACAGATTCTGTTCACCTCACATCACAGACTATGGACTTTGTACATGGAGTGTCTTGCTTCCAGGTACAGTATAGTTTATGCATATTCTTTGACTTGATTGATATTGATACGCTTACTGTAATGCATTCTTTTCACAAACGTATCAAACTGTGTTTTCTGAACTGAAACCAGAGAGCTTGCTTACCAGTATAAGTTCTTGTTTTTCATTTTTTTTTCCTGCAGTGTAGTCTAGATGAATTACTTCATTTTATGGGAATCTTAAGTAATACATCATTATATCCTGTAACTATTCCAATTTTTGCTGAAATATTTTGGGATAACATGATTTATAAACATCAGAGTTCATCATTTGCTTGGGAAAGACACCAACAAAATGTTTCATTAAAGAAGGAAGATAAATTTATTTTAATTCTTATTTACTGAGGTAAAGCTTTGCTAACATTTCCCCCCCCTCTCTTCTGTGTATATTGCTCTAAGATGTGTGGGTCCCTTGCAATTTGCTGTTTCATACTGTTAAGAAACTGAACATCCTATTCGCATTTTTGTCACTGCATTTAATTTTATTTACTACTTTAATCTCCTTCAAGATGTTGCTTGATGCTGTGTTAATCCATTGCCTTATTGCTATTACAGTATTTCACAGCTCTCCTTTGTTGCTAAGCTCCTAGATAAATGAATCATATGACCTTGGCAGTTTCCCTGTGTTAACACTGCTGTTGTTTTTTCTTGAAATTATATTCTTCGAATTGTAACAAACAGTAGGTCTAACTAACGCTTTACAGCTGGACACTTGTAGCTAATTGGGGCTGTTAATAGGTGAGGTGGAGAAATTTGGCTAAAGCAAGAACACCTGGGGAACCTGCTGCCCTCAGTGTAACCCCATCGGTTGAAGGGTAAATTGTGAAGGGTTTTTTCTTCAGTCTTCCTCAGACTTTTCACTGATAGAATGAAAAGAGGTGTTCTGCTCTGGAGGTAGGTGTTATGATATGCTATTACAGTAGTATTAAAGAGAATAACTTTGACTTTTACAGTCTTTTTGCTATATAAGCAAAATTATTTTGGTGTTTCTAATGGCGGTTTTTGTGTTGGCTTCTTTTTTGTGAGCTAGAGCTAATGATGTTTGCCTTTAGCTTGCTTGCAGGTTATTTTTTTTGTTTGCTATGGTTTTGATTTTTTTGTTGTTTCATTTTTTTCCCCCTTTCCTCTGGCTTTTACTGGCTTTCTCCTTGCTTTATTCTCAGACCTTTTTTCTTATGCAAGAAGAGGTTTGGAGGCCATTTTCTAGAGACTGGGCTTCTTTATTAGTTTACTGGGGGTTTTTTGCCTCCTTTTAGAAATAGGCATTTAATTTTATTGAGTATTAGTCAGATATTTGGTAATATAACGTTGCTCTTTTCATACCTGAGGACTTACGTTCTCAAAAATTGTCTGTGTAATTTTGAAGTAGCCTCTAAACAGACATATATTTGTAGAGAAGAAAATAGTAGAAAGTCACAGGTGGTGGTGGTGGCTACAGTCATTCTTCTGAACCTTGTTAGTTACTGACTGGTTCAGAGGGCTGTAGCTCGCCTTTCTGGAGTGTACTAACAAACACCTTGTCTTACTGTGTTAAATGACAGTGTGTTATTTTGTCTGTGCAAATTTTGTTACCCCTTCAGGACAAGGGCCATATATTCTTATTACTGTTTAGAACTATGAATGTGAATGGCAGTGCAGGTGTAGCTTGTAACTTTCTCTCTCTTTGCATTAGTTAACTTAGTATAATTTAAGTTTGAAGTGTCTCAATGTGTGTGTCCTGGGCATTATTTTTACTGAAGTGTGTCACTTTTCATTACATTAAATGGATACTCATTTAATTTCCTATCTCACTTCTTAGCCCATTTTGTAGTGGACTCTGAGTCTTAAATACTACCCTTATTTTAGTATCATCTGCAAATTTAATGATCTGACTTATTACAGCTTTATGTAGACCATTGAATAAAATATGAAAATCTGCTGATGTTAATCTACAGCACTGTGGGACTTCACTTTTCAGTGGCTGCCTTTCCATTTTTTCCCTAGTTGCATATTTTTCTGGGTACTTAGTGATACTTCAGTACTGCTGATCCCTGAAGGCAGGAAACTGCATCAGATCTGAAGTCAATTGAAGTTACTACAGTTTTACAGGAAAAGCGGGTGCCCCAAAAAACTCAAACTGAAGATTAAGGATGAGAAAGAGTCAGACTTTAGGATGCTGACCTTCAGATATGAATGCTGGGTCACAAGTGCCTGATACTGGAGAACAGTTTAAAGCCCATTTTTAAGAAAGATTTACTCCATCTACAACAAAATTTTCTTAATGGTAGCAGTGATCCATCCTTTTGAATTTCCTCTGAACCTTTTCAAAACCCAGCTCTGTCAAATCTCCTGGTTTATCTAGGCTAATAACATTTTTCATTTTTAAAAGTAACCAGATTTCTTTTAACATGATTTACTCTTTTCCATATCCACAATGACTCATAATGATTAAATTGTGCTTATATAATTATATCCTTTAAAATTATCTATAAATGTAGCATCTCTTTCTTAAAGATCAGGCTCTGAGGCATAAAACCTCCCTGATTTGTCTCTACAAATAATAGCTAAAGGTGTCTGTTGCAGGAGTTAGGCAAGACTGATAGCTCTGGAAAAGAGGTTTGAAATTTGGTACAGGAATTGGTACTGGAATTTGGCACTGGAAATGGATTCCCATTTTTACTGGAGTAGTGTGGAGAATGATACTTGTGGTCTTAAGAGCAGAAGAGCTGAGGGTCAGCTTGATTTGAGTGTGTGAACAAACTGAGAAAGCAAACTCTGTGAAGTATTTGTGTGTGAAGATTAGAGACTTGTGACTGTGGGCAGGTGAAAGAAAGACACCAGGCCTTGGAGCTGGAGGCTGGGAAGCCTGGACTGGCCTGCAATTCAGTGAGCAGGAAGAGGGCGAAGCTAGGGAAGCCTGCATGTATATATAAATAAACTGTATCATCATATCACGAAACAAGGAAGCTGAAATTTGAATGTATTTTGTGAGTAAATTAATATATTAAGGTGTGGAGGGGTTTTGTGTGGCTTTTTTGGGGGGGGTTTGCTTGTTTGGTTGGTTTGGCTTTTTTTCCCTGAAACGTTCAGTCTACACTCAGGGCTTGTAGCTTACCTTCTTTTTTGAGAAAAATAATAATAATATTGTAAAATATGACTACTGTAAGTCCAGTTGTAAATCTGGCTATTACATGTATTAAATATTTTTCCTAGAGTTAGAACAATAGTGCACAAAAAGATGCATAGTTTCTAAAATTATCATACATTCTAGTCTGGATATGGTGGGACCTTTGGGGCTGGTTTGTTGTTTGGTTTAGGTTTTTCTGGTATCATCTTTTGCCTTTTAATTATTTGAGTTATCTTTTGTTACAAATAGTAAAAATCTAGAGAGCTGAAGTACTCAGCAAAGAAGTTGAGGGAAAGAAGACAACTGAGAGGAGACTTTATACAGTAGCACATTAGTAACACAGGAAGTGTAGCAGAAAATTGCTGCCATATCTCTCCAGGGGGGGCCGGGGGGGGGGGGCGAAACAAAAAAACAAAAAAAAGCAGCCAGTAGGCATTAAGCAGTTAGAGCCAACTTCAAAACAAACTGAAGGAGATGGTCTTTTGTATATGTAGCTGATCTGTAGAACCCCTTTTCAAAGAATAAGATGTGTGCTAAAAACTCATATTAGCCACTAACAATGGATGCCTCCTCCATGAGCTTGTTAGTGACTAAAATAAAGGAACCAAGTGCAGCTTGGGAGGGTCTTAAAATTAAGCACTGAAGGGTCTGGAGTCTGGTAGAAAGCTAAGAAGTGCCCTGTTATTATAATTCCAATTTGACACTGGCGCTTTTCCCCTCAGCCGGAGTAGTTGCTTTTGTGTTGTGTTGAGCTGTAAAAAGCCTCAGAATACCTGTTTTCTGGGGTGTGAAAACAGATGGGGTGAGTTTGTATTTTGGTTGATTCCCCTTTTTTCTCTGACATAATCTACAAGATGTGCTATTAAGATCCCACAGCTGAATATTTTATAGTGATTGTGTTGGAAATTGCCAATATTTGATGATGTTTACTAGCTGTATGGTCTTCTAAATTCTACTGTAATGAGGTTGGTAAGAGGAAACCTTTTAAAGGGAGAAGGAACTTGGGCTGCACATACCTAAATTGGTTGCAGCTGCTGTTCTTGTCTTCCCTGGGAGTCTTTCACAAATACAGCTTGATAGAGTAGACATACTGTGCACCATGCAGAGGAAAAACAGGTAACATTGAAGGTGGTGTTAACAGTGGGATCTAGGTGCTTCTCAGCCTTGTTAGGGAGCCAATAGCTGTAGTACTTGCTTTGCAGGTGCCTATGGAAACTCCATCACACCACCCACACACCCCTTCTGTTATATCCTCCATCTTGCAGGATGATGGCAGGAGGGGAAAGTGGGCATTAAATCCCTGTTTTTATATCTTGCACCATGCAGCTTGGGAACTTAGAGTTCTATCTGTATTTATGCCTGTCTGTGGGTGAAGTCTAAGGAGAAGGTGGGGGAGAGAGCAATTTTACAAGGCTGGAAAAGTACTGTTCAATAGCCTTTAGTCATCTACAGAGCCTTTTGCCAGCTGATATACCTTATTAACAGCGCAGTCTAGGCATTTATAGAGCCACTGCATCCAGAGTCTCTTTCATAGACAAGCTGTTCGTACTCTACAGGACCAGAGCACTTGGCGAAGGAGGGTGAGCAATCTTTATTAAGGCAGCAGTGTGACCTCATACCCTGCTGCTAAAGGAGGCATAACAGCAATGGAAGATTAATTTTCTATTTCTTTCCCCAGAGTGTGAAAGTATATCTCTTTTAGGCTCAGTCTCAAATCAAAGAATTACATGGAAAAATTCCGTTCTGCTTTCACTGTTCCCCATTTATTAGGTTGAGAAACTGTTCTATTATTTTAGATGATACACTGTGAATTTCCATCTTGTATTTTTATCAACCTACCAACATTTAAAGTCACAAGGGGGGAAAAAGTATGAGAATCCTAAAGAAAAGGAGAAAAATAAATTCTAAGGTTTCACTTACTTATACATTCACATTTGGTATTAATACCTCTTGGTTAGATAATGCATCATTTTCATAATTCCTTTTTCCAATCCTGGGATGCACCATCAAGATAAGCCAATGAGATCCGGACAAAAGGACTGTGTAGTAGACTTCTAGCACTTAATTTAACCTAGACATAGTTGATAAACTGGGAGAATAGTTGTAGCTAATGAAAACAGTGAGAACTGAATAGCACATCAAAATGCAGTGGTTTAAACCCCCATCAGCACAATTCAAGAGTACTGGGTTCACAATAGTAGAAAGTAGGAACTGATCCTTGAGAATTGTGACAATGACGTAGATCAATGAGCCATCTGCTGTAGTGCTCTAAGATTGGTCCTTATTTGATGCTGTGGAAGCTGATAGCCTAAATTTGTACTTTCAGAAAAAAAGTAATGGAATACTCCTATTTTTACTCATTTCATACCAGTGAAAGTACAATTGGTTTTGTTAGCTGTTTTGGTAGAAGTACAGAAATTTATAGAAGAGCTCCTTAATGAAGGGAAAAACGTTTGTAAAGACAATTGTTTACTCTTCACGGAGGAGATTCATAGATTCGTTACACTGTTTGTAGATCTCTGAGGCACTAGGCTCCTCAGCCAAAGCACTGTAAGAGCAGCCATGCTCCTAAGCCTTCACCCACTCGTGTCAGTTCCAGCAAATGCAGGCTACAAAAGAACAAAACGTTAAGTCAGAAAATGGATTAATTTTGGCTTTCTGGTCTACTTAGCCTTGGGAACTGTGAGGCAGGGATTAGTTGTAAATCTCTGCTGCTGAAATTCAGGTTTTTTGGTGAAAGAAGCTATAAAACTTTTAGAGACAATTTTCCTCTGATTCACTCCTTGGCAACTTGGTTCAGATTCGCAAAATGAACAACCATTGCTATGAAATGCTTTGTTTGAATTTTCTGGGAGCTAGCATAAACTGAATGTTAGTTCTCTTCAGATGCTTAGCTGAGGGAATACATAGACCATATGATGTTCTTGAAGATTGTAATTAAAAACATTTTTAAGCATCAAAGAAGAATTCCGCAGTTCCTCCTCTGCTTTATCTGGTAAAATTGCAAAGCAGTCTTTTTGCTGACTTGTTCAAAAACTTCATGCCATCTTTGTGGGTTTAATTATTAATACATTATAATAATAGCAATATTTTTAAAATATTCATGTACTTTAAACATTCACAAAGTGAATGTTTTTATCTAGCTGTACAGAGTAGCTGAAGGTGGCAGCCATCCTGGACTTCCTGTTTTCTGTACGCCCCTCACAATCAGAAGTTTGTCAAGGAAAAATACTCTGATATGAACTAGTTTGGAAGTGGCCATTGCTCTATAATGAGTGGTCATTATGGGGCTAACTTTAACTCTCATTACTTGTTTCATGTTTGTGTAAGGGGAATTGCACCCCTTGGTGTAATTGCATCAGCAATATACGTGTCACTAAGGTGATGCAATGTGTCTTGTTAAGGATAAGGAAGTCACTTTGATATAATTGGTGTGAGCAGCATCTCTCTACAAAATGTTCCTTTCTCAAAAGGCTGTACTTATCAGTGAGCAATTAACATCAGACAATTTTGTTTGGCCTGAGGTTATATCCATAAGATGATTCTTATGATCAGCTCCTTATATAGCTAATGCTAAACCTTGACATTTTGGAACAATAGAATGTTTTATAAAAATATAGTATGATGCGGCTTAGTTTATGCCTTTAACATGAAATGTAATTCCAAAGCTATACATGCTGACATCTGCTTTCTCCTGTCAAGCAGAACAGAGAGCACAATGCCTGCAAACAGAACCTCTGCTTCAATCTAGGCGAATGTCTCTTCAGAAAACAAAACTTATGACCCATCTTCTGCTTGAACCAGCACATTTCCAAAGAGACTGTTTTCTAGTCTAAGGTTATTGGTCAGATCCTGCTTGAAATCCTGGTGACAGGTAGAAAGTAAATTCCAGCACTGCAAATATTTCCAGAAAAGGAGAACTTAGTTTAGTTTGGTTAGAGAATTTGTTTTCAAGCATGCCAATTTGTGCAGGCATTGAACTTATGCAGGGGATATTTCCATTTCATGTGTTGCAGATCATACTATTGCTATAATATCTTTTGGTCTATTTGCATTTTCCTGTGTGGTCATCTTAAAATGCATTTTATTTTCTTTAGTTAAAAAGAGGGATCTGGATAGACTGGACTGATGGGCCAAGGCCAGTGCTATGAGGTTCAACAAGGCCAAGTGCAGGGTCCTTGGTTCAGTCACAAAAACCCTGTGCAACACTCCAGGCTTGGGGAAGAGTGGCTGGAAAGCTGCCTGGCAGAAAAGGACTTAGGTGTGTTGGTCAGCAGCTGGCTGAATACCATAGAATCATGGAATGGTTTGAGTTGGAAGGGTCTCTCAAAGGCTGTCTAGTCCAACCCCTACTATGAGCCAGAATTGTGTCCAGGTGGCCAAGAAGGCCAACAGCATCCTGGTTTGTATCAGAAATTGTGTGGCCAGCAGGCCTAGGAAAGTGATTGTCTCCCTCTACTTGTCACAGTTAAGCCCATACCTTGTACTTAGGGGCCCAAAACTGAACTCAGTATTCAAGAAGGACACTGAGGTACTGGAGCGTGCCCAAAGAAGGGCAGCAAAGCTGGTGAGGGTTCTAGAGAACAAGTCTTATGAGGAGCAGCTAAGGGAACTGTGGTTGTTTATTCTGGAGAAAAGGAGGCTTGGGGAGATCGTATTGCTCTCTACAATTACCTGAAAAGAGGTTATTACAAGGTGGGTGTTGGTCTCTTTTCCAAAGTAAAAAACAATAGGATGAGAGGAAATGACCTCAGGTTGCACTGGGGCAGTTTATATTGGATATAAGGAAAAATTTCTTCAGATAAAAGGTTGTCAAACACTGGAACAGGCTGCCCAGGGAAGTGGAGTCACCATCCCTAGAGATACTGTGTACATGCAGCAATTAGGAACATGATTTAGTGGTGGACTTGGCAGTATTAGGTTAATGGTTGGACTTGGTGATCTTAAAGATCTCTTCCAACCAAAATGATTCTATGATTCTATAAAAAGTTCCTCCAGTACTTGGAACAAGTCAAGAAAGGGTAGATTAAAACACTGTAGTTTGAGAAATAGTTGACCTAACTGCTGTAGTTGTGAAACTGAAATAATGGTTTAAAGTGAAACGGATAAGAAGCTAGATAATAGGCCAGCAAGCAGGATGTCTGTAGTCCATCAAGGGCTAAATGAGATCTATATAAAGCACCAGTGTAATTGTAAAATCAAGACAAGTAGACTGGAAAAGATAAAAAAAAAAATTTGAAGATATGTCATAAACATACCATGTGGTTCTGATAAAAGACTAGAATGACACAGTTTATTTAGCATATAGGTAAAGCAGATAAACCAGTTCTAAAATATCAATAGTTGCCTGATGATATCCAGTTAAAAAAACAATCAAAGTGCAGGGAACTGATTCCCTGCATATGAAGGAGTGCTGTGGCTTTGATACTTTATATTCAAGCTCTAGGAGATTTAAATCCTTGTAGTGTTTGCATCCAGTGCATAGGGCTGTGCTTATTAATTGGCATGTTGTCTGAAGAAGGAACCCAAGTGATAAAAGCCAAGCCTTAAGGATAGCTGAATTAATATGGTGCAAAAGGAATTTCTCCTCTAACGAAATCAGTGGAGTGGCTTGGTAGCAGTTGGGTCATTAACATGTTAGCTGAAGACACTGGAAGAGGTGATAAGAAGTAATCAAAGCGGAGCACCCTTTCTGGGAACCATTGCAAGTTCCAGGATGCTGTGGCTTCATCAACAGCTTTGATGTATTAATTACTCCATACTTGAATACCAAATTCTGCCACAAGAAGGATTTGGAAGCCACCAGACAAAATGTTACATGCTCTCCAGGAATTAATGCCTGTTAGAGCTCTGCCTCTAGTCCGCAGAATTGTCTGTTTCACTATGGTGCGAGGTATGTCTTTAGACACGATTCCTCAGCAGATAGGCATCTTCTAATATCTTGGATATATCATCCCAGTCTTACCAAAAGACACGTACAAGGCAATAATATGTCAAAATTCTAGAAAGCACGGATTAAAAAAAAAAAAGGCAAAAAACCAAACACACCAAAGGAAAACAACTCAAACTCATACCCGATTCAAAAGCATGGAGGCATTCAGGTTGCTTTTAGACATTCAGAAAAGACTTACCAACCAAGTCTTGCAACCCCATGTCATATGCTGTTGGTAAAGAGAGAGGTATCAACTCCTCAGATAAGTTGTGTCCATCTAATCATCTCATCTCCTCTCTGAAGCTGCAGAGAGTAGATTCTATATTGTACAAACAGCACTTAGAGAGAAATAGAATGGAAAAGTGTAGATCTAGTCTGTTCCTCAAAGATTTTTAAATTAAGAATGAGTCTGTCCTCTGTTTAGTTAACCTTAGTAGTAACAAGTGCTCTGAATAATTTGTTCTTCAATTAAAAAAAAGTTAGCAAATAATGTAGTTTCAAACTTTTTCTGCAATGTGTAGGGACCACATTTTAGCTCCAAGAAAGAATTTTGTTAAGAGTGTCTCTGAAGTTTGTCCATGCCTTATGCTAAGCATTCAGACTCCAACCAAAGAAGAGACAAGACATTTTGAGGGGAGGAAGAAGACAGTTTACAGAAGTCTTAATTCGAGCCTCAGTGTTGACTTTAAAGCATGAGAAATAGCTATATCCAGTTTGTTAGATACAGCAAGTAATAGGATTATCATTCTATCCAGGTATAAGCTTTCTTAGGGTAGCTTTGCTCCAAAGAGAGGAGAGGTCTCTTGCATGCTAACTGCCTTGAGAAGGAATAAAAAAGTAATTAAAATTCAGAAGTATCCTTTGAATTACTATTTTTAGGTTGTGTAATCTGTATTGTAACTGCTTTAGCAAAGAGAATTTCAGAAGGTCAAGATCTATTCAGGAAGCATCAGAGCTACAATTCTCATGGGACAAAACACAGCAGTTCTTCCAAAAATAAACCTCATTACAAGAAATAACTTTTTTATTCAAGGCTTTTAAAAGCCCATCTATTAAATAGAAGTCTGGCATATTCTCTATCTTCCAAAAGCATATACAATTTAAATCAAAAGCCAAGTATTGTGTGTTCCAGTCTCCTGAAATCCCACATAGGCACTAAGAAGAATTGTAAACATAAAACACAAATCCCAGGCAGAAATCCAGATCGTGAATCCTTTGTATATAAAGCCATTAGGCACTATTTGGTATGAAAATTCCCTAGATATGCAAATATAGTTGTTGGGGGGGGGTTTATGTTTGATTTGGTTTGTTGTTTTTTGGAGGGGGAGGTAATGCCTGTTTAGAGAGACGGACATCTACAGCCTGTTCTGGTCCAAATTTAGGCAGATCTAGTTCAAATGTTTAAATTTCTTGGAAAATATAGACATTTTAAGGGCTTAAGTGAATCATGCTAATCTAATTCCTTTTATTCTGATGAGGTTGCAAAGGCTAGGTTAGAGGCCATTGTTGGAAGTTGGTATCTTGTAGCTAATGTAAATGCTTGAGGCAAGCAATTCCATCATTTTTGCTATTGTCTTAGACCAATCAAGATGTTACTGCCTTGTGGGGGAGCCTGGGGGAGTGGTTATGTTGCATCCAAAGAGAGCCCCAGAGCGATGTACAGTAAACTACCTGGAGAGGTTGGATCCTGGGCCTGTCAAAAGAGGAAGGACATGCCTAATTTAGTCATACAGGACTTTCTTTCAAAGGTCTTCAAAGACATTTAACTCTATCGTTAACTGCACAAAAAACATTAGGCATACCAGAGAGGCCTGTTTACTGGATCGCAGAAGGAACTTTTGCATTTCTTCTTCCTGGAATATTCAATTTCCAGGATTGCTGGGGCTCCTGACCACTGTGAAAGTGTCACCCATTTGCTTTTGGTAATGTAGCAAATGTGGAATATTTGGTCTAATTAAAGTTTAAAAGCCAATGGAAAGGTGTTGATTCTGTTTGTGGCAACAGCTGCTTCATAGATAAAGGAGCACTATACAATTAAGAAGCTTATGTGATACTGTCTAAAAAAATATAAAAGTAGTATTATTTCAATTTAGTATTAAAAATACCTTAATGTGCCATCAGTTAAATTTTAGGACTTGTAGTCAGTTCTACTAAACTAAGTTTTATTGGCCTGAGATCTGTCACAGAACATGGAAAAAAAAATCATTTACTAATAATACAGGATGCAAAACTGAGATGTGATGGAAGAAAAAATAGGTCAATTTTTTTTTTAATGGCAGTCAGTATACTCTTGATGCAGAAAGTAATTAATAGCTGCACACAGAGTAGTTCTAAAAAAATTTATTCCTTTAACCTTGCTTTCTATGGCAAAGTGTTACACTAAAATAATCCATAGAAAGCATAGTTTTCCCCCAGTAGTTTACAGATGGATAATTCATCAATCATTTCTCAAAATAAGGAGAAGAACTATTTTCTTCCTTTTACCTATAATGTATCTCTCCCAGTAGCTCCTATTTAGGACCAATTTAAAACTTGAAAAGGTGCAAGAACAAAAGTTCCTTTCTTCTGCCTTTTTCTCCTTGTAATCACAGTGAAAATGTTTTTTGGAGAAGCTTCTAGAAATTATTCCAAGATAAGCAGTTGCCAAAAGAATGTTAAATGTTTGGGTGAGTTTTAAAAAGAGGGATGGGGAAAGGCTCTAAACTTTGTTTTGGGGACAAATATGACTGTATCGGAATTTCTTAGCAGCATGAGCTTGTTGTATGAAGCAATTACTCATCAGTCACAAAAAAAGGAAAGGTAGAGACTAGTGCCTTAATCTGTGCTGTGCTAGCTACTTTTCATCTAGTGCTTTTCCAGGCAAAACTGTTGTAGTGAATCACTATTTGGTGATTTAAAACAGAAACGTTTCATAATCCTAGTGGGTCTTAATGTTGAAATATTAATGTCTTCTTCCTTTCCCCCTGCTCTTCTGTCATTGTGCTTTATCAGTTGTTTGATGTATTTGACACAAAAGGCATTTACATTTAGGAAAATCAAAGGATCCAGTAAGAGACCTGGCTAAACACAGTATGGGGTTTTTTTTTTGTGGTTCTCTCCCACCCATGTGAGTTAATTAATCTGTTTTTTTTAATCTTAGTTGATCTGTCCTCATTCAACTCTTGACCTAGTCACGTACCAACAGCCAGCTCTGTATTCAAACACAGGCATTGAGTTGACTTCGTAACCCTACTGAAAGTAAAATAGCCAAATGTGCCTACATCAAACAAGACAGTGATGCAGTCTTGTAATGGCTCCTGCACAAAATCAACTAGGCCAGGTGAGAAACTGTCCAGTACTTTTCCCTAGGTTTTGAGGGGGAAGTGGGAGGAAGAAAAGAGCAGAGCCATGTGAAACTGGCTCAGCTGCCAGGGCCTGCAGCTGTGTCAACACTGCATCATAACTGCCAAATGTCTCTGTGACTGCAGAGAGCAGCTTTTATTCCATCTGGGAATAAGGAACTATTTTTCACAAAACATTGCCTTCCTCTTAATAAATGAGATATGTTAGGATCTGTTTTAATGGTCTAATGGACATAAAATTACTCTTTACAGCCAAGTTAAGATTCTGTTTGAAGTCTGCTGGGGCCACTGCAGACACAACACATGTAAATGAAATGACAATTCAGAGAAATGAAGTATGTGGAGAAGATGCCACTGTCCCTTCACTCACACCAGATTCTATTTGTCTTTTCTTTTTCCCTTTTTCATGCCTTCTCCATCTATCTCATGGGTATACCTAGTTAATTAAAGTTAAATAACATGCAGCAAAGAAACTTTTATTAAGCCTTTTACCAGATCACTTACTACAGAATAAATCATAGAATTGCTGAACTGCCCAGGTTGGAGGGACCTCAAAAGATCATATAGTATAACCTTTTATATGAAAGGGGCTCTAAATGAGATTATCAAGCACCCTGTCCTGTTGCATCTTGAAAACCTCCAGTAACAGGAAATCTACCACATCCCCGAGGAGGTTGTTCTGGTGATTAATTGTTCTCACTGTAAAAAAATTTTCTTGTATTAATATTGACACAATGGCAGCAAGTTTCTGTGCAGTACAGCACGTGTGTCCTGTCAACATCAACCCCACCTTCCCAGGTGCCCTTGCATAAAAGGTATGAGGACTTGCAAGTGAAACCTAATAATAATAATGAAGATGATTTATCTAGCTTAAAAGTGTCACTGAAAGTAAAACAACTTATACCCTACATCAAAGCTAGTTCTGCAAAGAAAAAAAATGTGTCATTGTTATAGGTGACCCCTTTCTGAGGGGAACAGAAGACCTGATATGTAGACCAGATCCACTTCTTAGGGAATTCCGCTGTATTCCTGAGGCCCGGGTTAAAGATGTGGTGAGAAAGCTTCCTACCTTGGTACAGCCTTCAGATTATTATCCATTATTGACTTTTCAGGTAGACAGTGATGAACTTGTAACAAGAAATCTGAAGCCAATAAAGAGAGACTTCAAGGCCTTGAGATGACTGCTCAAGGGATCAGGAGCACAAGTAGTGTTGTCCTCTATTCCTCCAGTTGCAGGGAATGATGAGGGAAGAAACAGGAAGACCCATCAGATCAATACCTAGCTCCATGCCTTGTGTCACCAGCAGGACTTCAGGTTTTTTGATCATGGATCAGTTTACACAACACCAGTCCTGCTGGCAACAGATGGGGTACACCTGCCTCAAAGGGAGGAAAGAATTTTTGCACAGGTGTTGGCAGGGCTCATCAGAACAGCTTTAAACTAGATTTGAAGAGGGAAACTGATAAAACCTGGCTTGCTGGACATAAGCTTAGGGGCAGCTGTATCAGTGTTTGTGGGACAGCGTGCTAGCGAGGTCCTTAGTCCACTGTCCCAGAGGAGGTAGGGGACAGAGTGCCATATGATAGAAAAGACAGAAGGGATATTGATGCTGTAGGAATCATGGAAGCACCTGGGAATGGTCAGGTAGGAATTAGGCCTTCTCCTGCCAAGAAAGGTGGCAGAATCAATAGACCAGCTGAAGTTCATCTACACCAATGCATGCAGGGCGGGTCACAAACAGGAGGATCTGGAAGCCATTGTACAGCAGGCAAACTATGATACAGTTGCCATCATAGAAACATGGTGGCATGATTTGCAAAACTGGAGTGCTGCATTGGATGGCAATAAACCCTTTGGAAGGGATAAGCCAGGAAGAAGAGGCAGTGGAGTGGCCCTGTATGGTAGAAAGTGCTTTGATCGTCTTGAGCATAATGATGGTGATGATAGGGTTGAAAGTCTATGAGTAAGAATCATGGGGAAGGCCAACAAGACAGATAGCATTGTGGGAGTCTGTTACAGATCGCACAACCAGGATCAAGAAACAAGTTAAATATTCTATAAGCAGCTGGGAGAAGTTTCTCAATCACTGCCAGTTGTCCTCATAGGGGAGTTCAACTTACCAGATGTCTGCTGGAAATACCATACAGCAGAGAGGAAACCATCTAGGAGATTCCTAGAGTGTGTGGAAGACAATTTCCTACCACAGCTGGTGAGAGAACCAAATAGGGAAGGCTCCCTGCTGGACCTGTTTTTCACAAACAGAGAAGAATTTATGGGTGATGTGAAGATCGGAGGCTGTCTTAGGTATAGTGATCATGAAATGATAGAGTTTTCATTCTTAGGGATATAAGAAGATGGGGTCAGTAGAACTGCCACCTTGGAATTCTGGAGGGCAGACTTTGACCTGTATAGGAGACTAGTTGACAGGGTCCCCTGGGAGGCAGTCCTGAAAGGCAAAGGAATCTAGGAAGGCTGGACATTCCACAAGACAAAAATCTTTAAGTTACAGGAACAGGCCATCCCGTTGTGCCATAAGACAAGCCAGCAG
>VZZY01022238.1:290-13102 GCA_013400335.1 Eurystomus gularis
GGGGGCAGTGAGAACATTTCCTGTTAACTTCAAGACAGTATAGCTTAAAGTCAGGGTCACTTGGAGGCACTTGACAGTTAATAGTACTGTTAAAGCAGACCCTCAGTAACCCACAAAAAGCCAGTACAACACCCTAACAGCTTTAAAAAAAGGCAAAAGCAATTAAATACTCCTAGCATATTAATAACTTTTATCATCTTTTCAGATAAGACCTTCTTTATTTTCATGCCATGTGTTTGAGGGTCAGAAGGGGAATCCGAAGTGACTGAAAGGATGAAAAGACCCTGCCAATTTTATGAAGTGATCAATGGCTGAGATGAAAGCATTGTCTTGCTCATCACAGCCTGTTCTCTTGATTTAAATGATAAAGTGAACTATCTTGCACTTCTTAAAATAAAAAGACATAACTGGGAGAACGTTTCAGTCTGTTTCAGGGCTGCTACCCCTAGCCACATGTACCCCAAGGATGAGCAACAGTTGTACAATGCAATATGCTCCTATGTTTGCACAACTATACCTCAAATGAGCCTCTGGGTTGCTGGTTGTGCTGTACACAGCAGTGACAACTTATATAGCATCAAAAGGCTTTATTACTCCTCACTGGGATAATGAATCTCTGCTGCTTCTTTTTTTTTTCTGAATTGTTTTCCTCTTACATGTTTCTTTTTTCCTAATGATGGGGATCAGTAGAAATGAAAACCTGCGTAATTATACAGATTTCCCCCTCAACAGTCTAAGCTCTGAGTATATAGTGTGTCCCTAATCAAATGTTTTTCGATACCCATCTTTGTCCTGATAGCTATCTGCAGTTAATAGAGTTCCCTTGCTGTATTCTGGAGAGGTGTGCTATGGGTCAATATGGGTTACGTTCTGTATCTTTTGCAGGTTCTCTATCTAGCTGCCAGTGCTTCCTTTATCAATGGCAGTGTCTGCCCGATGGATTTTACCTCTGTGCATCAATATTTGATCTCTCTTAAGAACATGATTTTCTGTACAGCTGTTTCTACAAGACTTGCCTATCCAGTGAGACATTTTTCTTCCAAAAGTCTTCCCAGCAGTTTTCTAGTACAAACAGGCCCCTCTTCTGCCAATGTTGTGTGCCATTTGCCTGCTGTCTTTCCACTTCTTTAAATGTTAGTAGGTCACATTTTGTGTACACTGTATAGTTCTTAGAGGCAACTTCCAATCACAAAATGAAATCCAGTGAGAATCAGCATAGGAAGATGTGCTACTCATGAAATGAAAGGGAAGAACAAATGAACAAGGATTTCTAAGTTAACTGAGATCATATTCTACTTAGCAGAAAAGTATAAATCATGTACATGCAAGGGAATAGGAAGATACCATTTCAGTTTGAATCAGCAATTTTTGAGCACTGGGAAGACTTTTTTCTGTATGAAGATGTGAATACATGCACTTGTAGAAGGATATGCTTCATCCTCAACCTTTGACAATGCCTGCAGAATAAATGGAACAACTTTCATTGTGTCTATAAAAATTTGTTTCTGCATTGCCATTAATGAAGAAAGCATGGAAGAACCTCCATAATGTCTTGTCCTCCGCTGGGCAACAATTATCTAGTCCATTTTTAGCATAGTGAGCATTGCCTTCACATTCCATAGTGTAGTTAGATCTTAATGAAGTTGGTATAACAACAGAAAAGCTCCAGTCATTTGTGCCTGATCTGCACTTACTGATTGTACTTGAAACTACTGTCACTGTAGTATTCATGATGTGTAGCTGGAGACAAAGCTGCAATGACAATGAAGAGATCTCTGAAAATTCACTGTTACCAAAGTGCTTATCAACACGTATGTGTTTCCTGCTAAACAGAAAATAGTAGTACAAGTGTCAGGAAAGACTTTAAAGAAGACTCACCAAAGAAAAAAGGGCATGCCTAACTGTGCTACTAGGAAAATAAGATTACAGCTCAGGCAAGAAACATGAAATAAGAATGGATTTGCTAAAAGTGGCTCAATTCTAATTAAAAAAAGAGATTAGAAAAGAGGGATTTCTCCAACTTGAAACACAGGCAGATGTGACATTAACATTAAAGGCAGCTTACTATGACACTGAAGCATTTCAAGTCAATATTCCCAGCAGAATATAATCACATAAATATAAAAAAGCCAGAAAAATTTGGCAATGTCATAGATAACAGTTGCATCTGACACACCTGACAAGAATTTACAGCAAATAGGAGAGAGAAAAGTAATTCAGGATGGAAAAAGCTTGGCAGCATGTTGACTTGGAAATTTGACCTAAGAATAAGGCAGTATAATTGGAGAACCAATTACACTTGAAAGTCCTCCTGTATTTCAAAATGGAGAGCTTAATAGATCACATAGCCTAGAAAATGACATAACAAAAGGAATACTGAAACGCTACATTAATTGTGGACAGAAAAAATGCTCTTTTCTGATTCATCCATCCTTCTAAGATATTAAACCTAATCTTTCCATTTGGACATCCCTTGGGCTAACAGATCATTTCTTCAAATGTGAAATGCTGGAGCTACAGGTGTAGTACTCTGTAGCATTCATGACCAAATGCACATTTTCTAACCCCTGGAAAACCACTGTAAACATAGGGCATGATGAGAATCCTGCTAAACTGTGAAAGCTGACTATTTGTCCCTCTGAGAAATGAACTATGGTGATGACTCTTCAAAACGTGACAAAGAAGGATACTGGAAATGGCATGACCTTGCTAAATTCTTGTTATCAAATGAAAAAAAAAAAAAAAGAAACATGATGCAAACAGATTGCTTATGTAGAAAAAGAAAGGAGATGAAAACAGAGTTTGTGCCCCTATCCTGACTCTCATTAGCCTTTACATGAGTGGTCTTTTAGTCAGACAAAACCAAAAGAACAATGAATGTCATGTAAAACAAAGTGTTTGCTGTGAATTGATGACCTTATCCTCCTACCATCTGAACCAGGCTCTTCTCAAAGAAATTTATAGTAACTCAAAACAGACTACTCTCTAATAAGAAAATAATATTTTGCAGTCCCAAAGCAGACAACTAAGACCAAAATTTTAAAGCTACCTAGAGTTTTGAAGCTACCCAGACCTTTCCCTACCAGGGCTTCTCCCCAAAATACATTTGAAGTGAAGTAATTTGGCAGGGTATTTCGAATACAAAGACCAAGTTCTACTCCATAAGCTTAAGTCTCCCAGTAAATGTGTCTGAACTCTGAAGTAATTATCAAAATATTGTAAGAGGAAAAATACACCAATCTTCAGACGGGCTCCAGCCCCCATGAAATAACTTTCTAATATCCAGTTCTCTAGCAGAACAGCTTCTATGACCTTTCACAAGTTTTTTCTAAACTCCTCTGACAAGGTAATGAAATCTGTGCTAAGAATTTATGGAATCATAGAACCATTCAGTCTGGAAAGGACCTCATGAAGTTTCTAGTGCAACCCCCTGCTCAAAGCAGAGTCAACATTGAATTCAGACTAGGTTGCTTATGGTTTCATCCAGCCAGGTTTTGTAAACCTCCAAGGAGAAATCACTCTGGGCCTTGTTCCAGTGCTTAACAATCCTTATAGGGACTTTTTTTCCTTCATTCTATCTAGATATAATTAACGCTGTACCAACTTATAACAATTATCTATCAGTCTTCTCCTGTGCACCTCAATAAAGAGCTTGGTTCCCTCTTGGTTTTTTGATGATTACCTTGTATGTACTGCAGACTGCTATTACATCTCCCCAAAACCTTCTCTTCTCCAATCTAGCGATATCAGTTTCCTCAGCCTTCCTCATAAGGCAGGTGCTTCAATGACACCAAATACTCACCGGAACCATATGATGGCAAGTATACACACAGTGCAGTAGCAGCTTTGAAAGAGTCTCTATGGAATGAACACTCAGATTTTGGTGCCAGCACAGCCAAAGTAGCAAACATTTCAATTTCCCCACTTCCCAAAGCTGTAGAATGCCAAAATAAAGTCTCAACACACTTCACACTGGCATGTCATCTGATATCTCTACCAGCAGTAAATACTCATAAGCAATGTAGAGAGGGGTTCAAGAAGTATGATTGGCTGCAAGAACATAAATCAGGGTTTATTTTTTAAGTTGGTCATTTCAACAAGCTAGGATAAGTTGCCACTGCTGGTTTTGCATTATCTTTAGCCAGCTCCAGTGGATCCAAAACTGCGAACTGCAGTTTAGTGGTGCTTAATGGACAACAGATCTAATAATCACTGCCTTATTGGCTTCCTGTAGAGCATCAAGTGTCAGGTTGATTTTTCATTGTTTTGTGGAAGTTTTGCAGTTCACAGAACAAATTCACATCAATATTCTCTGTAGCAGATGAGATATTTCAATCTGTTGAGAGACATCCTCCTTTTTCAACTGATGGATGTTGTGGAGTGTTCTTAATGTAAGTGCCCAAACTGTGTCTGAGGACCTTGATTTCAGACTGCCTGATTCCCTAGAGTAGGAGTATAACTCCCTTTTACCACTTGCACTGTTCATGCAGTTAGCTTTGGGCTCCACACTTTCTTTTTATGACAGAACAGGGAGGATACAAAGATAATTTAACTATGATTTACAGCTCTCTTATAAATCTTTAGTAATACAATTCAGATACCGCCTTTTGTCAACATCCTCAACCCTCTTATTAAAACACTTCTTGTGACTCTTTTTTTTCTTAAGAAAGATGAATTGGGAAGTCCTTTAGACCTCTTCTCACAGGAGTTGTGTTATCATGGTTGTCAGTTCAGTTAAATACAAGACATTTTCTCAAGGCTAATTTATCTTCACTGATCTGTTCATATAAGTCTGACTTCTCAGACTGGCCCAGCTCAATCAGATCTGATGATAGTGTCAAGTTATAGTCCTATTTCTCACCCACAACACAGTCATGTGAACTGCTGGGATCTGGGGAATAGGGCTGGGCATATTTCCTGCTCCTTACAGTGGAGTCGATCTCTAACGTTTTTGTAGTGGTTTACTGTGGGATAACCTGCTTGTTCCTTCAGAGAAGGTGAGCAATAACTTATAAAAATATACCTCTTCTCTTCTGGTGTACTTGAGTTATGTTTAGTCTGTATTCCAACCAGTGGTAATAAAGGTCTCTCTCTCATGACTTTTTGTGATGCAACTTTCATACGTTCATATGCCTTGTCTCATATCAGGGATACAACAGAACCTATCTGACAGTGTGTAGGGAGAATGACCTCCTGAATACACTTCCTCACTAGGGCCAGAGAACCATGGTAGCAGTGACAATGCAGGTACTGTAAATTACATGACAAATCTAGCCAGAGGTCTAGTATTTGTGAAGTGATGTCTGAAGCAGAAGCAGAGACCATGTACAAGCAAGAGAACAGAGGCCACGAGGAAATATGGGAGATTCTGGAGAATCAGCAATATTTGAATGTTTTCATGCCTCCATCCTCGTTCCAGTGTGAGCCTGTTAACAGCTTTCTCCACCATTAACCTCTACTTCTCTCAGACCACCTAAATCAAATAAGAAGGAAATAAAACCCATCATAATTCTTAAATAAGAGGCTTTTTAATTGCATGAATTAGGGGTAGCATTTGAATAGCAATGGCAGGAATTCTCTTTCTTAAGTCTGATGTGCAATTGCTTATCCACAGGGGTTGCATTGAATAGAAAAGCCACCAATGGATAAGGATAACTAAATTTTTTTTCTTCATTTTAACAATGTATGGCATGGATGTCTTATTTTTGTATTATCTATGGGAAGTTCTGTGAACTTTGACTGATGCTTTTATACAGCATGCTTATTTTGCCATCTTATTGTCTAATTATGATCAGGAAAGTGTAATGGATTAATTTGTACTAGCAATGCCAAGAAACCTAGAAGGTTTCCTTAATCAAAGAGGTGGAAATGAAATGTTGCTTGTATTGATTTTGGCCTTGTTTTTATCCAGTTCCTAATCCATGTCAGACTTACTTTTCTGACGACTGATGACTCAGTAGCGGAAGAATTCAAAAAGCCTTTAGGGTTATGGTAAGGGTAAAGGTAAACTGAGCTGGACTCTACAGGAAATCAGTTGGCTCTAATGAAGCTCAGCCATAATTTTCCTGATACCTGGGATGGGGTTTGCTGCCCTGCACTGCCCTTTTATCACTTGGAGACAGACAGTCTGATTGGAAGCTATAAGCCCAGTCCTTTAACTTTAGTAAATCAAAGTTTCTTTTAACAAATTGAAGCATTGGTCTGTTTATTCCCCAGAGATGTTGACTGATGCTATTTTAATAAAAAGAAGCAGGAGCTGATGGTCTGAAATAGTCGTGAATCGAAATGCAGTGTCTTAAAATGTGGCTGGAGCGCACGATGTTCACAGATTTGGGCGATTACAGGATAACTGTGGGAGCCTTACTATTGAAAGGCATGCTAACATCAAATGCAGTAAAGAAAGTTTAGCTGACAAAAATATCTTTTCTTTCTTCTTTTTAATACAGTTTCTCTACTGTCCATGTTCCCTTGCAAGCCTTCTGCATTTTGTATGGCCCCATCTGATTACAGCACGTATCAAAGAACACAAAATGCCTTATGTAGGATTAGTTTCTCCCTCTTTGATGGATATGCTGCAAATATAGCAGTACACTTATCTGAAGATATTCTTCTTTCACATTCATTATAAGCATTTACTTAATGTGCTACCCTTTTTATTGAATTATAGGATTGCTGAGAGTTATTTATGACAGAAGTCAATGTATTCAAACAATCCTTTGATGACAGTCTCTGCTAATGAAATCTGGATATATTAAAAATGTGGTAACCATAGTCTGCCAAAGTTAACATTTGATGCCTATTTTCTATTAATGATATAAATAGATATGCTTTTCCTTTCTTCATTCAGGGCAGAAGGTCTTTTCTAATGGTGAGATGGGCAGCACAACATACTCTATTTTATTTTACAGCATTATGTACAGACCTGTCTAGAATGCTGGTGTTATTTCACTGTATTCTTTGTGAATATAATCCCTGTTTAACTTCAACCAAAGAGTGCATTATCTTTTGATGTGTGTGTTTCATAGGGCTGTCTGATATTAATGATATTAATCATTAATAAACCAAAAAAACTAAATTAGATGTGAGAAACGAATGGGGCTTGGCAAATGAAGTTCTGGTACAGAAAAAAAAAAAAAGCATTGCACCTTTCTGCTTAGGGAAAGCAGACTTCCTTAAAGCATGATTTAAGGAAAACATGATAATCTGAAACAGAACCATTTGCTGGAATGCAGCTTTTGTTTGGTTTGGTTGTAAACTCAATAACTCAGGTTTACTGACAGCTTGTTTGACTCAATCACGGCTTCAGTATGAGCCTAGATGGCCTTTCAGAAAATATGCTTCAAATAAACACATTTTGTTGGGTTGAGTCCATCCACAAGCAGCTCTTTGTTAATGATCTGGAGCTTGAGTCATAGCTGAGCTTGAATTTTGGGATTTACAAGGCAACACTGAATCTGACACTAAATCTGGGCTTTTATTTTTTTGCTTATGGCCTATCCCCCTCCAGGGAATTAATTCTACTCACTGAAATTTATAGTAGCATGTTCTTGTAGACAGAGACATTTTGTTTGCATTGTACATTTTTAAAATTATGCAATATGTACAAGGAAAAAAGATTAATTGCTACATAAAAAGACCCCCCAAGCCACATATGTATTACTAATGTTGAAAATATTAATAATCATCTGACAGTTTATAGACTAAGTGTTATGAAATTGAAGCAGCAAAAAGTTAGTATGCTCCTGTCATCAGCATGGAGAAAGAGAGAGAAAACAAAATCAGGGCATTTTTTTTTACTTTGTAGGAACATGCATCAATTTTCCAGTGTCAGGGACTTTTTTGTTAGCAAAGGTTGTGATTTCAGGTTCTCTTCTCTTTTAACAGGTCAGTGATAAATGCCTTTCATATTCCTGAGCTAAGCCTCTGTCACAAGTCTCTCTTCTATATTCTATTCCTTTACAATTGTTTTCCATACCTGTGTTGCGATATCTTAAGCAATCACATCAAAAATAGATCTGTATTTCCATAACACTGCGAAGACGGGTTACTGCAGCTCAACCTGTCCAGCAAATGGAGTTCACTCCTGACACAAAAGCAGTTTGTTTCACAGCAGAAGACCAATGGATGAGCTAAGACAACATTGCTCTTCCCTATGAAAACCTATTTGTAAAATGAAGAGAGATAGTGTTTGTGGAATACTGGTACACCTAACACTGCTTTTCAAAGTATCCAGAGATACCAAATCACAATTTGGAATGTTACCCCCATAAGGGGAAAAATGTTGAACAGATTCCACCTGAGGTCACTATATATTTGTGGGAGTTTTGTCATTTTTACAGCAGCTGATGCAATGCATTGATTTGCTTTAGGATAATTAACATCCTTAAAAAGAGCACTTCCTACATAATGATCTAACAAGGGTATCCGTGTTTAGAAAACAGCAGATGGTTTCTAAGGCTTTTGATTCCCTTTGGAAAAACAAGAAAATAAGGTAATAAAAACTGTCTAGGCCAAATCCATAGCATGATTGTATCTTATGAAGTCGCTTTAGACCAAATTCACAATGCAATTAATTTTTGTGAAGAAACAGTTAGATTTGATTTAGCTTGTAAAGCTTTAACATCTTCAACAACACACCAAATCAAACTGTACTAAGAAGTCAATGATGAAAAAATGATAATCAGTTTCCCTGCTTGAATACACACTGTGAGGCAAACCAAAGTGTAACACTGTAATGGTCTGAAGCCCAGTTTTCCTTTGTCTTCTTTTGATCTCATAAATTTAAGAGTTCAGGAAAAAACTATCATCCTTTTGATGCTAGAAAGCGGATGAGAAATCCCTTTGGACTTGGCAGGGGCCATCTGTTGACCACACATGCAAGTACTTGTCTGTCATTTAGAGAGTGACACAGGACACTCTGTCAGGGACTGAGTCATGGCCAGCCCCAGCTTCTGGCAGGTAGTGACCAGCTGCAGAGGGAAATTTTGAAAATGAGGAACTCAGCTGTTGCACAGCCAGGTCTGGCTATAGGCAGCTGTGGCTTGTGAAACAGCACTAGGCTTCTCCATGTGCAACAAGTCACAGTGTGTTCTAAGCCTTTTCTCCCACGACAAGGTGTATAACAGTCGTATCAGCACTGGTTTGGTGGCTGATACAACCTCCCATACTCTTATCTGTGCACTGCAACAACTATGTCTCTTGAGTTGGCCTAAACATTTTTGTATTTTCAGCCCTGTGATTTTCTAAGAGTTGGTACTTTTCGCTTGTATGCAGTTATTTCTTTTTCATAAGAATCTTGCACCACAGCAGCTGCAGCAGGTAGACATAAAAACAACAACTAATGGATTTGCAGCCCACTACTTATCAAAGGGAAATTCAAACCTCACATCTAATTCGATATGTTCATCCATCATTCAGAGAATATTCCTGGCACTCTTTGGCAAAGCATTTCAATAACATTTGTGAAGTGCGTTTAAGAAAAATTTAAAACATCTCACCCACAAACTTGGTGACTGTGGTGTCTTCATGAAAAGCATGGCATAACAAATGAAAACCGGGAGCTATGAGTGAATAATACTGCTAATGTAAACTCAAGTCTGCTAATTAAACTCTGTGGGAGCAAATGTTTCCTACCGTATGCTAGTAGCGACACTATAGTGCTAAAATTAAGCTATAGCAGACCAAATTGTCTCTATTCAACACTGCATTATATAGATAAATAGCTTTCTCCACTCTCTTTACTGATAGTACCTGATATATAACGGAGTGTCTTTTTCTTAACGCACATCCTGATGTATGCTGAAGCAGTCAAAGGGAGGCTGACTATCTTTTTAAAGGCCATGGTGGGCATGGCAGCCTTTTTAAAGGCTGTGGGCTGTTATCATACCTCTTGTTTACAAGATACCATTTATTTGGGAGTATGTCCCTTTTTTGGTGGGGGGAGGGGGGGTGACATATGTCCTCCAAATATAAAGCTCCTTCCCTGCCCTTCCTTCCTCACCTTGTGATGAAATATTCTTCAGGACCTTTTGAAAATACATCTACTTTTTTCTTTCTTTTTAAAACTTCTGTGAAAGTGAATAGGGGGTAAACTCCTGATTTAAGAAAGAATAATTCACATGAAAACAATCGAGAACCAGTGGAAGAAAATCACATTTATATTTGTTGAAGGCTTTAACAGTGACAAGACCCTCAAGATTTTCCCATACTTTCAAGGGTATCAGCAGTAGAGCCTGCATCCCAGGCACTGGTGTGAATGCAAGTAACAGGGACACAACCAAAAGGCTGTGGGAGAGGTTAGATTAAGGTTATTATCATCTGTGGTCCTAGCTAGAGTTTCCATTACCTCTGTTATTGGTCATGCTATGGTCCTCTCTTCTCTGCATTTTTCTTAGAGGCATGGCTGTGGGTGCTCGTCCTTTTAGCAAGAAGGTGGGTAGTGGAGGAATAGTCTCTCTGATATTTGGAGGGCCGTTTGGCAACAAGAGAGATTTCCAGTCTTCTGGGATCTTCTTTTTTTTTACTTTTAAAAAAGATGCTATTTATTCTGACTTTTTATGATAGAGTGTGTTTGTATCTCTTTTTTGTATGTTTATTTTTTCAGAGACATAAACTTCATGTTTTTTTTCAGGGCTGTTATGACAATGTGAAAAGGATTTAACAGAAGCATTTAAACAGAAATAAATATAGTATACCAGACACAAAAATGACACAGACTCATTTTAAAGGGTTTGGTTATGACTTTGGTTTGAAAAATGAATATATATATATATGTAAGAACTAGAGGCTGTTTTTTCACATGCTGTCATGGTTTCAGTCTTACAGAATGAAACAGAAAAATTTGTTAACCAAAAGTTCTGTTTTATTTTTTTGAAAAAGAAAAAAAAGAAAAAAGGAAGAGGAACTTTGAATGTACCTTATTAAAATCTCTGAAAAAGGCCTCTTGTACCACTGACAACCTTCTGTAATGCACCTCAGTACCATATAGGACTACCTATTCTAGGGATTGTCTCTGTAAGTGGCTGCAGTGTCATGTAGTCAGAAGTCTGGATGAAGAAATATTTGGAAAAGAGGTGGTGCATCCTTTCAGGTCATGTTTTTTATTCAGCTATGTTGTTATCAGTTAATGAGTTGGAAGGAAACCACATGGAACCCAAAAGTAGTCAAAAACTTCATAGCAGGGATACAATGTGTGTCAGAAGAGACACTGAGCATTTTGAATTCCCTAGTTTTGCTAGCTAGATGAAGATGTGCTGAATTTTCCTTTGACCCTTCAGGAAAATTTCAAAGACATTTTCGTTGCCACCTCTTTGAAATTATTCATCAGGAAAGAATGGTCCATACTGGGGCTATCAGCATCAAGAAGCAATATAAAAATGCACACAATATGAGTTTGTGAAAACTCATATAATGAACTTATTGACATGCAGTACTAATTCCAAGAGTTTCAAACTGTATCTGAAAGGCTGAATAAGTCCATGAGGCTGAGAAGTGTATCCGAAATGACTACAGTAAATATTATTAAAGCTCAATGTTTTTAGAGAGATGTAAAACATAGAGCTTTTGGATGTAAATCATCCACTTGTAATTAGAAGTTGAGAAGATACATAGTGAATAACGAGTCTTACTGGACTTTGTGCAGCAGCAATCAAAACATAGAGACATTGAAACATGGAGACTCCATGGGCTTATGGAAGCCATATGATCATTTAAAAAGAATCAGCCTGTTTCTAAGAGTTCTTATCTCTAAAATGAGCTAAATACATGCCTGTGGGATTTCATCATTTGTGTTACCACTCCTCAACCTGATGGAAATAAGAGAAAATGTAAAAATGCAGGAAATTTTTTCTTCAATAAGACATTTTATATTCTAATAGAGCTCTCTGATTTCATTCCTTCTCCTTTGTTTTATTTTGTTAGTATTAACTAGGTAATATTATTTTTCTTGGGTTTATAATTTAAATAAAGGGTCTGAGATCAAGTAACTAACAAAAATGTCATAGCTGGGATTCATAAAACTATGCTGCCAGTGTGCTATTTACTATACAAAGGCCTGATGCAGCAACAGATAATTACAGAAGTGTTTCCTCTTTATACATTTTTAATTATAAGAAATTGATAACAAAGCTCAAGATAAAATCAGATAGAAGTTCAGCTTGCTATGGAGATATAAGTATCCCCAGATGTGTATTATGAAGTGATTCAGTAATCAAAGTCCTGATTTAAGAGCAGTCTTTAATTGTTCTTCTCTCCATGCTTTTGTTTACCTGATTGTATACTCACTGAGCATAAATTAATAAAACGTGCATGACAATGTCAGTATGCTTTCTGCACTTTGATGCATTCTGTGAATGTTGTGTTTTTTCAGAAGAAATATCAAAGAGCATTTAATGAATATCAGCAGTTACAAACAAATGGTTCAATGTTACTTCAAGTAGCGTGTCTCTGAGAAAAGGCAAACACTATTAGGGACCTAACATGCTAGATATTGTATAAAATCACAGTAAGTGTTGTTTTTTGCCATCTTCCAAGATTACCAGTTCAGAGACAAGATAGAACTTCCATTTATAGATTAAGAACAGCAGCACCAACTGTAAAACATCTATTTATTTGTAGAGTTTATGCTATATTCTTCTGGGGAAAAGTAAACAAAATCAACTGTCTTGCGTGGGCATCACATGCTTTGATTTATGAAGAAACATTTTCTGAATTCCTATGATTTACATTTTGACGAATATACTTAGTTTGAGAAATAAATACATCATCATCAGGCAAATAAACCAGTGCAAAGAATTCATAAACAAGGACCAAAA
>VZZY01022238.1:13131-53842 GCA_013400335.1 Eurystomus gularis
ACCAGTAATTCTACAGCATCTTTATATTACAAGTCCCAGAGATGTTTTTCTTGAGCAGAACCAGCAACAATATAACTGATAGAAACGGCCACCAGGAGTGACAATATTTGGAACTGCCTAGGAGCCAAAGAAAACAAAAATGTGGCTTTTGACTTGCATATAAGATCTAGCAGGATCCCAGATTTTCTGGCAACCAAGAGTGTTCTTGGTTCAGTTTCAGGTCACAGTTGAAAGACAGGAAGGAGGTTATTTTTATTCTCTATTCTGGAGAAAATTCTTCCCTGTTTGTTTAAAAATGGCCATCTGAATTTCCATGCCTGCTTTCAGCCTTTTTTTAGGACTCAGAATTGATTCAGAATACAGGCTATTGCACCAATACTGTAACACTGGTTTTGATCTAGCTTAACATTTTGGTTTAATGCTTTAGACTATAATATTATTCTTCCATTACATTGAGTTAGACTCCCAACAGTGTTTAACTGGGAGAAAAAAGCTTCATGAAGGAAACAGAGAAATCAAGTGGATAAGCTCTAGCAGTAAGATGCTAGTAAGTAAGGGATATTAGGGACAATGTTAAGTTTTATTTTCTGCATAGGTGTGGAAGGCAATGGATAACAAAGTGTATGCAGGAAAGACAGACAAACATGCAATTTTAGTTCTGGTAAATCTGCACTGTGAGAAAAAAAAAAGAATTATTTCGAGTTTGCAGTATCTCAGTCTTCAGTTAACAGCTAGCCATTGCCCCCTTCTTGCAAAGATATCTCAGTTCTGGTGAAGTGGTTTTTATGAGTACATAAAAATACACACATCTGATTTCTTCTATCAGGTAAAATACCTGTGAATGCACCTGATGGTTATGTATATGAAAGAGGCAGTTGATTAAATATTTCTTTCTAAGAAAATACTTGTATGGCCATGCACAATTTCTGCTCACTTCAGCCTTTGCTTGACTTCGGGTAAAACTATGTACTGACACAAAAACATCAAGCTGCCTGGTTGAAAGAGCTAGTTGCAGGGCTAGCAAGCAAATTTTGAGCAGAGAAACCAGCTGTAAAGAAAAGGTGCATTCATTTGTCTGTTATCAGAAAACCGTAGAATGGATTAATGATGAAAGCAACCAGTTGGTTTGTATTTGAACAAATAAGACTTCAACTCTTAGAACGATCAGGCAGCAGGGGCTTGTTTTGGTTGGACTGGCTTTAACAAGTGCTCTCTCTTCTAGACAGGCATTTAAATTCTTGTCTTTTTATTAATGCTGCTCAATTAGAGGGGAAAAAAAGCAGTCCTCATATGTAAGCATTAGATATCTATTTTTTCTTCTTCTTGAAAGGGGAGCAGTCCTTTTCTCTGTGACAATGTTGCAAGTTTTCAGAAGAAAAGGGATTGTGCTTCGGTAATACAAAGTAATAACTGAGTTCCAAAAATGAGTGTGGAAAGTGGTTTTAAAAACCTGAATTCTGAATGTTTACCTCTAGCTACCTCTGGTAGCCTTTCCTTTACACAGATTCTTGTCATCCACAGGTGTCAAGAAAGAAAATAAAAGTAAAATAAAACTGAGATTCAGATAAATGAAATTATTTGTCTAAGGATCTGCACTTAAGCCAATGAAGCAGGTAGAAACAGAATCCCAATCCTTGCAAGTAGCTGCTGTCCAAAAAGAGATTATATGACCACCTGATATTTCTTATTGTGTCATCCTCTTGCCTAGATATAAGAAAAGTGTCCCCAACTGGATAATCATTGCCATTTCCTAGAAATCTGTAATTGAATTTATGATTACTTTTTTTCCACTTGTTTAGCGAGTGATTCAGCCCAGTAGGATCTAGTCATATGGCAATCTTCAAAACTAGCTACTAATGGCGTTGGCTGAGTAAATAAATCCACTGTGTCAAATGCTTAAACTAAGATTTCACACACGGCCCTGTATTCAGAACCTAGTTATGCAGTGCAACATAATTTTAAAAATATTCTGAAGTTCTTCCTGCAGACCAGTAAAATCTCTGTGAATCCTAGACTGTCTGACAGGTAGACACTAATTGACAACAAGATCAGTGTATGGAAGACTGGACACTGCATGGAACATACCTGCTCTGGTAAAAATAAGGCTATGAGATAGAAGTTATGATGTCTGCCTTCATGGCAGACCCTTTGGATCAGAGATTGAAGAGAAGCCTGCAAAGTTATGTCCTTTCAAAATGTGATTTTCAAAGTGAAACTGTCACCAGCTGTCACAAATGCATTGAAGACGGTGACAAAGTACCTTTTGCTGGATTGAATTTTTTTCATACTCTAGGGAAGTGAACAACTAGTTTCTAAACCTGTCTTCTGTTTGTCACCATTCTCTAACAGGAGGCTTTACTGGTAGGAGGAAGGAGACCTTTTGCTGAAAACCCTCTTCATGTCTCTGTCTCTCTAGCATCCTCTGGAAAGGATGCTATTGTGATGGCTTTGGGCTTGCACAAGAGGAAGGCAAAGGACTGTGATAACTAAATGAGTTTGTCCACATATTTTGAAGTGGCTTCATACAGTGAATTCTCACACAAATAGCCTGCTGGCTGATTTTCTCATTATTAGAAGTTGTTCTGTTCTCTAGAGATGCAATGTATGTGATGCATTCCCATGGGGAATGCAAAAATGCTTAATCAGAAGGGGCTCCTCAAGCAAAGATATACCAATTCTGTCTTAAGCTATATAATAGAGTCATCAGCTGATTGCTTAGAAGTACATTCTGTTTTCTCCTTGTTGCCTGTCTCTTGTCAGAAAAAAAGTAGCCTGCAGTTCTAAATATCCTTTTGTGGGGACCAGTTTTGTCATTTCTATTAGCAATATGATTCTTCTAATCAGGAGAAAAAATATAAATCTCATTATTAAGGACCTTTAGTTTCTATGCAGATCCTGCTGAATGTAGCCCTCTGATTCAACAAACACCACCCAAAATATCTTCATGAGAAAAACAAAGCAAAATCACACCCCCAGCTAAATCCCTCATAAGGGATTATTGCTCTATGAAGATATAATTTTAAAGTGAGTTCATTGCAGAATTCCTGCTGGGTTTTTTGCCTGGTTCCACTCACTGACTCAAGCTAGCAGCTGAATAACAGGTATATCTGTTAAAATAGAGAGGAAATGTTTTGTGTTTCTCTGAGGAGACAATGGAATATGGCACACACGTTTTTTCATGCTGCACTCCTCAGATTGGCTTGTTTAGCTCTCTAATCAGGTAGCTCTGAGTGATTCAGCCACTGATGACTTGTTCAACCAACTGTATCAAAACAAAAAAAAACCTGCTCCATAAATACATAACCTGAATAGAAAGCACAAAGTTTATTTACTTTCAGGTCATATTGATTTCAATTTAGTCCCAAGATCTTGAGGGTTGCAGGGAGTTTAAAAAAAATATTTCCAAACATTGGTTTCATAAACCCTGGAAAACACTATCCTTCCACTAAAAATTCTGCTGAAAGACGTTTATTTTATTATTTTCTGTTTATCATTAACATTCAGCTTTAAACAGAAAAAATTAAGTCAGGAACACAAACACATAACTCAGCTGGCCAAACTTGTAACATAGGTGCAGAAAAAATGAAAATAAACAGTGAACCTCTCACAAACCAGCCAGAGTTTGAATGCCTGTTTGTCCATGCTAAAATAATATGTAAAAAATTAACTGAGAAAGGAAATAAAGATTAAAAGCTTTTAAACTAATATTACACTAACTCCAGGAAGAATATTATTCATAAAGTTTCTGAATAGGTTTGCTTGATGATCCAGTCTAACCATTAGTGTGGATAGGGTACTGTTAATTGATTCGTGACAATTAATTTCTTCATAAAGCATGAATAGTGCTCTGGGTGCTTAACAAACAATCCAGGTGGCTATAAAGCTGAGGTACCTGCTGTGAGGAGGCTTGTGGTCTAATTATCTAACAGTAACTGTTCCAGCATCGCAGAGCTAAAAAAATGCAATCTCGATCATGCTCCATTTTCATCTTTCTGTTTAGTGGCTCAAAAATGATGAAGAGCTAACTGCTCTTTGCCAGATAGATATAGAGGAAATTATAGAATTCTTTCTGTGTTCTTCATTCCATCAGTTTTGGAGTGACGGAAAGCTTTCCTAGTCATCCTCTATAGTAATATTCAGCATATTAGAATGGAGAAGGAACAGTAAACTTCCCTGTTTCTAGAGGAACATGATGTTCTTGATGGTGTGTGCATGACATATGAGAAATGCCTCTGCTGAGTATGGTGATCTGAGTGAGCTGAAAATGATCTTGTCATCTTCTCACACGAGGTGGGAATCTGGAGGATTTTCTGTGAACTAAACATCTACAAAGCTTGCAGTTGAGAAACCAAACCAAAAAAAAAAAAAGACCCATGCACTGGTGTGGCCCTGAAGTTTGGATCATTGCAGTTTTAGATTCCATCTGGATGTTGTTGCACTGCCAACTGATTTCAGAGCATATGTCTACCAGTGGCTTGACCATGTCTCATCTTGGTTTTCTGACTTCAGTAGAAGCATCATAGCAAATAATTTAATTGGACCACTAGCATCCGTGCCTCTAGAGGGCAGCTTAGATTGATCAGCTACCTGCATAGCTCTTCATCTCCGTCCCTGGCATGTTGCATCATGAACCACTCTCTCTTTGTTCATTTAGTATCCATATCATCAGGTCATATGGATACAGGCCATTACCAGGAGCAGAAAGCCAAGTCTGGAGTGATTTGTACCCTTCATATTACTGGTCTAAGATAATAGCTCTTGATTTCATGAATGACCCCATTGTAGTATCCTGGCTGCCAATGCTGCCCCAGCTAATGGTGCCTGGAATTGCACTGTGGCTCTTCTCCCTCTGCTGAAACTGAGTGCCAGTGAAGGGAAGGGAACGCTAGTGTGATTACATTGCCCTCAAAACTTGCAGTGAATAAAAGTGTCTGCAGAACTCGCAGGTTCAACATGCCATTGTCTACAAGGAAGCTTGTGTCTGCCCTGTAGCAACAGCACATGTTCTTCAGAATCCCAATCCCAATTTCCATCCATCTCCTTCTAGTCAACACAGATTTCCCAAGCATGTGGCCCATATATGGCCATATATTAAAAATGCTAGAGGACAAATGTGCCATCTGGGTACATTAATCAAGAAGGATACTGTTTATTCATCTGGAAAGGACTGGTGAAGCACAGGGGAGGGTTTATCCCTGACATTCTGAGTTACAGTGAGTACATATGTGACATGTATATTGAGAAATTCATCATTCTGTATTTCAGGCCAAGCCAAAAGAACCTTCCTTTAGTAACATTATCTATGCTTTGCAGTCCTAGGTGATCTCACATGACCATTTTTTTGAGGTGTTGACCTATAACCTGGCAGCAAAAGCACGTGTGCTTGGCTATGGGTTTTAAAAGGGCTTACTCTAAGAGACAGACTTAATGCATATGTCAGTATTGTAGCACCCTGGTTTGCCACCTACAGTCTTTGTAAAGAAGGGCCGGGGCTCTCCAGGTCCTTTTCATGGATCCCAGTGGAATAGCCTGGCTCTGCCAAAGGGAGAATAAGTCCATGAAACAATATGTTCACACATCTTCCAGAAGTAAAATGCTTTCCAACATCTGGATTTACATGTCCGTACACATTTGGGTTTTATACCTTCCCTTAAATCCATCACCCCATCACCACTTCCCTCTAGTCAATAAAACTTCTCTTCCCTGTCCCTCATTCTCCTCAGTTTCCTCAGGAAATTTCTGTCTCTAAGCAGGTTAAACTTACATCACATTTAAAACCTAAACTTGAGCATGAGAAACCCTGCTGACATGGACCCTGAACTTTGCCACTCCCTTCTGAGTCAGCACAGTAAAATCGTTCAATGCTGAGTCTATATGCAATGTCAATGTATTTCAGCTAGCTCACCTAAGGTGGGCTTGTTTTTAGGTATTCTCATTTTGAGTCATTAACTTAGCTTCTACTTCATAAATTTAAAACAACTGCTCAAGCAGAGAAAGATCTACAATATGTCTTCAGAACTGAGCATCATTTATTGTTAGTGGGAACCTGCAAATGAATTCACTTCATTCTCAGCAAAAAAAAAGCGGCCTATGGCAATGTGTACACTCTCGTCTTGAAGTGTTTGCAGTTTTTGCACAGGGATCCTTTTCTCTGCTGATTGTCCACATTCCTTGTCTGCAGGTACATATGTAAGCACTGTCTGCTGCTTTCCTGCTGTCCCTCTTGGGTGAAGAAGCACAGCCGCAGGAGAAAAACTTGAAAACTTTTGGTTCCTATCCCTACAGCTGCAATTGCACCTGTCTTGCTCACAGACCTCTGAAGTAGCACTCCATAGTAGCATTGCATGATCCTAAATACTTTCCAAAATATCATAATCCTGAGATACCCAGCACCCAGACGCTGCACAACCCATTAAAAATATCCTTACTTGCTTGCAAACATTAGGACATAGGAAATATCCATCCACAGTTCTGACCAATTCTTGGCAAGTTCCTCAATCACAGCACAGTCCACTTACAAGACAGACTAAGGAATGGGATGTAGTAGGGTCAGAAAATAGTTGTCCCTTTATCAAGAGAGGAGAGATGCTTCACCATCTTCCAAGACAGGCCAAAAGACAGAGGCTGTTTGTTTTCTCTTGTAAGTACAGTGGCAAGGTAGAAAAGTGACAGTTTGCTAGATTATGTAGGGGTACCTATTGCAGCAGCCTCTCTTGTGGTTTCCCAAGGACCTGGGTTCCACTACTCTCTTTACCTTTTGCCAGAAAGAAGGATCACAGAAGATATGATATAGCTACATCTCAGACAGCAGCAAATGCACATGTTTTTGGATGGAGTCCAGGAAAACTATCATGCTTGTCATATCTCTGGAGGCAGAAGATATTGCCCCACTCTCATCCCTGACTGGGGAGCAGCAGAGTGTGAAGCAGCTGTACATTACATGAAAAATGCAACTGCCAGACTTTTCTACCTCCCAAGGAGTCATCTGAAGTACATGGAATTTCTTTATCAGCTTGCTCCTCAACATAGGCTACTAATAAATGTGTTGCCTTTCAGAAAGCCAAAGGCAGACTGTCTCCTTCTTTCTCTTCCCTTCTCAGTGTTTTATAGTTCCCCTCTCCATTTTTATTAACAGTAACCTAGAGGTCTGTAAACATCAGAGGTCCTCAGAAGAGATTGTTTGCAAAGGAATGGGCCTCATCTCCAGGTAAAAGCTGCAAAATTTGATGGTGAGGTGCAGCTGACCCAGTAAAGCTAATTGTAGCCAACACTGCACATAGTGCCTGTTGACATGGCCTTCTTCCTGACCTCTGATTTCTCCTTAATGGGATATGTCAGCTTAGTTTCTGGCTTGAATATTGATGCAGTATTTACCTGCAGTAAAAGGGATAGCATGGTGGACTGGAGATGACTTCGCCAAGGAACCTTGTAGCACCCAGGGGCTCTCAGACCTGGTGACCATTGGTGTCCATGTCTCGATAGATTTGAAGGATCAGGTGGACATGATGCAGCACTCAACCTTTGATTAGATAACTTTGAACTTTCTAAAGCATGAGTATCAAAATAAAATGCATGTGCAGCTCTCTGGAAACAGCTGTTAACCTCTTCCTAGGTAACTGATTTTCATGGAATCCGTAGCCATCTAACTGCAGTACTCCCCTCCTACCACTTCCATGGATCTACTCCTGCAAGAAGAAATGTATTACCTTTCTTTGCAATCAAATCACAGATCCAACTTGTAGAACAGATGCACAGAAAGTTTTCAGCTGAGGGGAAAATATGCAGCGGAGAGATACAGAAAGGATGGAGAAGCAGTAGTTGGAGTTTCTCTTTTGCTGCCTTAAACTGATAACACATGAAACTACAGCCTCAAGTGCTTAGAGTGTGGGAGCGATGAACAAAGAGTTTACCCCTTGCCTGTAAATCATATCTGTAAATATCAGTGGTGGGTTTGCTGCATGCTTTCTCTGTTTTTGCTGAAGACATTTTACTGCATAAAGGAATTTTGTTGCTACCAGAAAGCTGACTAGACTTCAGGTCCCAATAAGCACCTTAAGCCTGTTCTTCTAACATGAAGGCAGAGTAAATCACAGAGCTTCAAAGGTTGTAAGTGAAGTTATTCCATAACAGTCCACACCGAAGACCTTTCAGTGTAACAGCCCAACAGGTAACTGAGCATGACAAAATACCTGCTTTCATCCTTACCATTTGTTCTGCATTGCACAAGGTGGCGTGAGAGAGTAATGGTGCAGGGCTCTCTCTGGATTTTGATAAGAAAGACCCAACAACAAATGGCTTAAGAAAATACCTGTTTTAATAGGATAAAATAAAAAGAGGAATGTAGATGCTGAACAAATTTAAGGCTTTTAAGATACTGGGAATTCTGGTTTTGTGCAGCATCAGATGGACCCCAGAAGTATTTTCCCGTGGTGTACTGCACAGATTCTCTTGGTGGAAAGGTTCCTTCTCTCTCCCATCCCGTGAATCCTTTTATTTCATGTAACAAACAGATCCATATGCCTTCTTCTGATATCATAACATCCACTAGGGCACAGAACCGGCCAGCATGGGACACTCCAGCAGATTTTATTAGAATAGGTACATGTATTGGCAAACAGACTGCTAGAGCCCTAAGTACAAGATCCAACAGAGCAGGCAGGGTTTGCTCAAGATCACTAACTCCTCAAATGCAATGTCTTCTGCAAGCTGCCAATAGACTGCTGTAATGACATGAAAGTTGCTGCACCAGATTGGAGTAGCTGTCCATCTGCTCTGTTCTTTTACTCCAACAGAGACCTATAGCACATTTTCAGAGAGTGGTGCACAAAAAAAATAGAGTTAAAAACTCTCCCTGCTGTGTTAGAGGAAATCGCTGCCTTGAGTCTGTGACCCAGAAGCCTAGAGCACATGGGGAAAAGGAGAAAGATAAAGGAATTGGTTTATTTTCTTTTTTTTTGCTTTATGAAGCCTGTGTTGGCCTGTAGTTACCTGTTTAGATATCTGGTTGTAGTGTCTCACCTAATTTCTGTTCTGAGGATGAATGTGTTGAAGACAATCAAGTAATGAAGTCTATATAACTTAGATTAGATTCACAAGGGATGCACTTGTATTTTATTTTAAAGTTAACTTGATATCAGATTCTATGGGAAATATATTTGCATGCTTTGCTCTTCTATTCCTCTTTACAGAAACTTTAATTGGCTACAAAAAGTCTCTCAGTCTGTAACTTAGCGTCTGCTATAATTCTGTCTATACACATTTCATAACAAGACTACCAAAGTCACCCCAAGTCAGATAGGTTATACTGCTACTGCTACTTTTATATGGCAGTCAGCCTTAATGTCTGCCAGGAGAATGAAGCTGTTCAGCTTCCACTGGGAATTTTTCACAGCCTCAGAACAGCTGCAACCATTCACACACAGTTCATGGTCAGAGGCAAATGTGCTTACTAGACTTAAGTCAGCTCTCAGTTAGCAAGAATTTGTCCAAATCACAATTTGATTCGCATTGCTTTTTTTTTCTCAGCATCAGGAAACTTGACTCAGGAAACTAAACTTCAGTTTTCTAATAGGATAGCATCTTAACACATATTTGATGTTGCTTAGATGCAGAAGAAGGTAGCTTCCTCGTTGAGAAGATCATAAATTTACAAATAAGCTATTGATTGCAGCTTTAATGATAGTAAGTCCAGTTCCTATTAAATTTAGGGGAGGAAAAAAAAAAAAAAGTACTTAAGCTACCAGACATTTCATCTTTACGTTCCTTGTAATGATAACATGGGTATAATTTTTTTTTTTACTTTATATATCTGCATATATACTCATATGTACATATATAACTGTACTGCTAAAGAACTGCTACCATCATCTGCACTTTTATGATGCCCCTTTTCAATTATGGACATTGCTGAAAGTGTAGTGAGGTCTGACATGCACATTGTTTCTTTAGTTCTCAAGTACTTTTGCTTTGATAAGGATTTTCCAATCAATGCCTTCCATTATCTGCCACCAATGTTAATTAAAGATGTGTTCACATCAAACACTTCTATCTTATCTGAAAAAGGTGTGTGGAACAGAGTTCCAGTACAATAGAAATAGTAATATTCTGAGACTCTAATTATATTCACACTTTATGCACTGCTAGAATTACTTGCAAGTTAAAACTATCAAATGTTGCAGTTGTGTCTCTGGATTAGTAATGAAGAAACATTTAATATCAGCTAGTAGATGGGAACTTCCCAAGCTCTCCAAGATGGGTTTTATATTATTTAGCACTCTGTATGAAATACTAAAATCTTAAACTTTTCTTAGGAAATGAATAATCATCTGATATGGAGAAAAAAATGGTTCATGTAGGAGTAAGTTGATTGTTCCTAAAGATCAAGAAAAATACACATTTTTGCCCCTCTTTCTGCTTCAGAGGGAAAAGGAAGGCACAGATGAATTTTTACGCTAACGTAGCAGATTGTGTTATTAAAGTCCTTTAGAAAGTCTTCTTGGCTGGTGCCTGTAGGGTTCTTGTCTTGATGGCCACATTTCCTGAATCTGTGCAGACTCTATACAGCCTTGCTCTTGTGGCCCATCAGCAGGGCAGAAGAGTTGTAATCCAACCCAACTGACAGTGGCACGCTACTGAGAAATCTCCTGACTTTTCAGCTGTGGGATGTTAGCCAGAGTGTGGCAAGGTTGCAAAGCACTTTTGCAGCAGCTTGAGTGACACCGTCTTCCACAATGATAAGTGATGTCCTGAGTTTCTTTCTTTTTTCATTGGGATTAGACTACCTTAAACATAGGCCATTTCCTCTATGGTGATCCCTGTTTGCTGTCTCACTAGGATGATGACATGGGCCTGAACTTCCTTGGTCAGAAAGAGAAGCAGAAGAAATGTTGAGGATGCTTATCTCCGTTCTGCTGCACTCTTTTTCAGATATAGTCTAGGCGTGGCCATGTCTGGGAGCCAGCCAGAGACACAGTGCAAAATTACAAGGAATCTAGAACTGAAGGTTATGTTGCTGTTGCAGCTATGATGAATATTCTAACTTAGAAATTGTCATTCCAGTTTCTCTTAGAAATTGTTGTTCCCGTTTCTCTTTTCTACAGGTATCTGAGATGCTTCCAGGTTACATCCCTTTGGGGAGTGGGACAATGGGAAAGGGACTATGGGAGATTTCATTTGAGATGGACTCTCTGCTTTCCAGGGGATAAATGGAGCAACACTGAAATCTGAAAGATAAACCGTCAGTAAACCATTTTAAGAGCTGCTGCAACAAAACCCGTGAAACACATATGAGCAGAATATGGCTTGGGGACGTACAGAACATGTAAGGAAGAGCCATCTCATTTTTACATTTCCTTGCTCCAGTAGCCATTGTGGACTGTTTGTTATAGACTGGAGACTGACATTTCGTCTATCTCCCATGAAATATGAGTTGTCATCCTATGTAGGAGTGTAGGAATTCCTTTATGACTTTAGCTTTATAAGTGTGACTCTGATATTTCAGAAAGAGAAAGAGTTATAGATCTCTCTTTTTTTAATTCACATGATTAAATGACTAAGATCTGGGAGAAAGTCAGGGCTTTCAAGACTCACTTAAAATAAGTTACTGTTTTGGTTGCCAGAAGAAAAATTTAGGCTGACAAACACTACTGAAATCAGGCTATTGAGGAAGCTGTAGTTGTTAGTGCTAATATTGAGTAGCATTGTACTTAAGGCTAGTATGGAACTCATAGAGTTCAGCAATAGACTTCAGAATCACCTAAATGAAACAGAACAAAACACACTTGTTACTCCTGCAGTTCTGTAGGATATTTCAAGTGGCAGCAGTATCTCTTGATTGCTAATTACAAATTATGGGCATACAAAACTGTAAACTAAATTGAAGTTGCTCATAGTGAAGTAGGGCTGCATTGATTAGCTGAGAACTGATGGCCTCCTCCTGCTGGGCAGTACAACACAACTAGAAGCAATGCAAACTCCAGTGAAATATGATATAAATTAAGAGTTTCCTTCTTTACTTAACTGTCTGTAAAAAGCTTCCTCTTCAGCTAAAGCACATCTTTTCATAGGACAATAGTCTTACACTGCTGGAGAAGGATGCCCTAGATTTAGTTGCTCTTGAAGTCAGTGCTAATTGATACATCCATGATTTGTTATGTGCTATTCTTTTTGTCTAGGGGGATGAGCTCAGTAATGCGTGGGTAACTGCCTTGAGATTATTCAATTCACAACCTCTTTCCTAAGGATGCAAAAAAGCAGAAATATTATGTGATTATGTCCATATTTTTGTCAAGGATAAAGATAAACCAGCAACTAACTTGTCCTAAAAGCCAAAGGGCACTCAGACACTTCTTACTTCTGGCAATCGTTGACTTGAATGAGATTTGAATCATTGAAATGCCCTAAACACTCCTCTGTGTCTCTTGGCCAGTTGTTTCATATTTATTTCTAATCTCTTCAAAACAAACTTTATCAGGCAGGAAAATACACTTGCTTATGGGTTATATAACTATCTATTCAAATTGCTTAGGATTTTGGAATCAAATAATCATGGACGTAGAGTTTTGATGGGTGCATAAACACTTAAGGAAGAGAGAGACTTAATTTTAGAAATCAGCTTCCCGGTCTCTAACTATAAAGCTGAGAATTTGTCTGAGTTAATTTCTAAAGTTCAAGGGCCAAAGCAGCAAATATAGCTCTGCTGCTTTGATAAACAGAACTGCTTTCAAAGCCATACTCCCAGCTACAAGAGTAGCAGGAATATGTAGTACAGAGCCAAGAGGTCACTCGTTGGAGAACCTGCCCTAAGGCCAGCTGTGGAACAGAGTAGATGATGAAGGAGTAACCTTTCACAGGTGATCTGCAGCTCACTTGGACATGGTTTTGCTGTAAGGGTGCTTATGGCGATGTCACACAGTTACCTGCAAAGACAATGAAGCAATGAAACACACATATGCCTTGTTCCACTACACTTTCTCTTCAACAGAAAGTAGTAACGAAGAAAAAAACCCTTCTTTTCCTATCATATTTTACCTATGCTTTTTATTCTTTCCTGCAAAGGTGTTATGAAGTAAAACAGGATTCTTCAAGGAGATACCTAAGATCTCAGGAAAAATAATACCTGTATATTTTAGTTTATATTAGAAGTGAATCTAAATTAATTGAAGTTTTACAATATTCCTATGAGGAACCTGAGTACCATTATGCCATTTTACAAGTGGCATAAGTCTTGCTTAACTTTTTAATGAAATTCCTCCCATTTCTCTCTGAAAGATGAAAGACTCAGGGAACTACAGGCAAGTCAGCTTCAGTTTGATCCCTTAGAAGGTGTTGGAGCAACTAATCCCAGAAATCATTTACAGGCAATTGAAGAACAAGAAAATGATCAAGAGTAGTCAGCATAAATTCACCAAGGAGAGGTCATGTTTGACCAACTTGATCTTTTTACTATGGAAAGACTGCCTTGGTAGATGGGGGGAAAGCAGTGGATATTTTCTACCCTGATTTCAGTAAGACTTTCAACAACCCTGTAAGATCTTCATAGAAAAGCTAATGAAGAACAATTTGGATGAGCAGATGGTGAAGTGGATTGAAAACTGACTGAATGACTGAGTCTGGAGGGTGCTAACGAACAGTGTGAAGTCTAATTGGAGACCTGTAGCTAGCAGTGTACTTCAGGGGTCAGTCCTGGATCTGATCCGGTTTAACATCTTCCTTAATGTTCTGGATGATGTGGCAGTGAGTACCCCCAGCAAGTTTGCCAATGACAAGAAACTGGGACAAGTGGCTGATACACCAGAGGGTTGTGCTGCCATCCAAAAGGACCTCAATAGGCTGGAGAAATGGACTGGCAGGAACCTTATGAAGTTCAACAAAGGGAAATGCAAAGTTCTGCACTTGGGAAATGCTGAGAACTGACCAACTGGAAAGTAGCTTTGCAGAAAAGGACCCACAGCTCCTGGTGGACACCCAGTTAAACATAAACCAGAAACATGCCCTTGTGGCAGAGAAAGCTAGTGGCATTCTGGGCTACATTAGGAGGGGTGTTGTTAGCAGGTTGAGGGAGTGATCTTTCCCTTCTACTCAGCATTGGTCGGGCCACATCTGGAGTACTGTGTCCAGTTATGAACTCTCCAGTACAAAGCAGTTATAGAGCTACTGGGGGGAGTCCAGTGAAGGGCCACAAAGATGATTAAGAGACAGAAGCATCTTACATATAAGGAAAGGCCAAGAGAGCTGGGACTGTTCAGGCTAGAGAAGGGAAGACTATGGGGAATCTTATCAGTATATATAAATACCTGAAGGAGAGATGCAAAGAAGGCGGAGTGAGGTTCTTTTCAGTGGTAACCAGTGACAAGCAAAGGGCACAAACTGAAATGCAAGAGGTTCCCTCTGAACATCCAGGAACACTTTTTTACTGTGAGCACCAAGAACTTGCACAGGTTGCCCACCAAGGGAGGTTTTGGACTCTCCATTCAAAAGCAGTCTGGCCATAATCCTGGTCAGCTGGCTCTAAGTGGCCCTGCTTGAGTGGGGAGTGGACAAGATGACCTCCAGAGTTCCCTTCCAACCTCAACCATTCTGTGGTTCTGTGAATTCAAATGCAAAAGAAGGAAGAAAGGACTCAATAGCTTTTAGAGATAACTCTCAACGTTATCAAAAGGGGCACAATGGTTTCAGACACTTTCTTTGCAAAGACAGAAAGCTGAACAGCTGTCAATTATGATGTGCTGGGGGGCAGGGTGGGGGTGGGGGAAGGTGGAGCACCTGCACAAGGAGGGATCACACTTCCTGAGAGAATGTAAAATATTCCCTAGGGAATGAACATGCGATGTGGGTCTCTACATGTTTTAACAGTTTTTCATTTCCACTTACTTGCTTTGTTGCTCTCTACTAACAGAAGTTGCTGTGTATCATCAGCATATTGTTTCTGCAACAAGACATATTGAATTGCAGCAGCAAAATTGTGAAAGAGGCTTCATGGATGGTCTAAAGCAGGATGAAGCTCTTTCACAGCTGTTTATCTAGTCCGATCATTTAAAGACTTCTGGCAAAAGAGATTTCTACAGCTTTTGCAGGCAGCCAGCTCTGATGCCTTAGCAGTCAAAAAGCTCTTAATAATGTTCATTCTATTACAATTGGGAATAAACTCTTCTTCTGAGCTCATCATCCAGGAGCCATGTTGGCTCCTTTGATCACTATTTATAATAACAACTTCTGTAATATTGTCTCCAACATCTTGCTTTCTTTTTCCTATATAAACTCATTCCCCTCGATTTTTCACTGAAGTTATATTTTAGAGACCATTTATTCTTACAACTTTTCTTCATCATTTCATTTCATTTCATTTCATTTCATTTCATTTCATTTCTTTTCATATTTGATTTCTTCATTTTTCCCCCAGATATTGACATTTCTTTCCTTTTCTATTAAGGAACATTTTTCAGGTGTTTCTTTGAAATCAGAGGGCCTTAAATTTAGATTTTCTTTTTCAACAATAAGCAAAACTGAGACTGTCAGAAAACCAAACAACTCTGGGGGATTTGACTTCAAGAAAAATGCCAAATATCGTGAAGCTGGTGATTAAAATTGCAAGAGCTGGCAGCATGACAATTGCAGGTGATGAATATGTATGCCAAGGCTTTCCAGACATAGTAATTAACAGATTGAGGTGCCTGAATGCTGCATACAACAAATTTAGAAATGAAGGTAACTCTTTGGCTTTCTGCTTTGTTCAGTACTGAACATCCTGCTGTACCACAGAAAACACACAGGAGTCACAGCTGAAAGCCACAGAAGATAAATGGTAGCGCAGACTCGTTGGAACAGTACACCAGATTCAGCAGATGTGTCAAATGTGAGCCCATGTATAAACAATGTGAATTTTCTAATCGAAAGAAAAGTAATTTAGATGTCATTGTGCATGGGTATGGTTCATCTCAGCACTGTCTCCTCACATTCAGAGCAGACTTGCAGCATCCACACCCAGCTGACACCTGGATTTGGGTCTCTGCACTTCAAAACTTGACAACTGTTTTGCATGCATGCACTATATGTGCAAGAATCAGCCTGGTCATATCAGATTGGAAGCAGTTCACCTCTCATTACTAGACATCTGCCCTCTGGTATCAGTCTCTTCATGGCCACTGCTTTTAATTGGGCTAGACACAGGGTTATACCAGAAGTATCTTCCATAGTGAGAAGAAAAGAAATGGCCCTGAATGGCCAGGACAGTGGTCCAGCTAGACCAATATTCTGTCATGTGTAGGAGCAAAAGGGAATGCAATTTTGGAAGAGCATGTGACCCTGCTCTATTTATTTCCTCTCACACTTCAGCACCATGAACTTCAGCAGTGCTAGGGATGTCAGACCTTCTTCCCTGCCTATTCACTTTGCCTCTCCATGTATGGAGTTTAGGCCTATGAATTTTTCTAGATCTTTTCTGATACCTACTGTTGATATATGCTTGTTCAGCCTCCACTGGCAGCAATTTTAATACCCAGTCTACAAAGAAATGTTTATTTTTTAATCTGTTTAAAGTAACCTCCTGCTGGCTTCAGTGTATTCCCCTTGTTATATTGGGTGGTGAATAACAGATTTGCAGTCACTACTGTGTCTCTGAAGAAACAAAAGTCTGATATGCTGGTATAAAATGCATATTTAGCTCGACTCTGAGTTTAGAAACAGCAGAAGTGGAAGAAATAGGTGAAGAGGAATTTGGGGAAAATTCTATATTAATTAGTGTAAAGCAGGTACAGTTAAGGTTCAGGCAAATAGGGAGTTATGAGAGATAGCAGAAAATACATGCAGAATTATTGAGGATGCACAGGGAGCTGGGTAGAGGTTAAACACATGACCAGGCAGGGAATAAATGGACATTGGTTTCAACTAGAGACAATTTTCCATGAATACCCTGCCATCTGCTTCAAGGTTCCAGTATCAATGGGCACACTGAAACATGCATCAGAGAGACATTATGCTATCTCAGAGACATGCTGCACCCTACATAAAGTGGCCCTTGAGCACAAACTGAGAAAGGGACAAACAAGTTAATGGTCCTTTCTGTTTGGGTTTGCCTTACAGCACTTCAACTGAACCATGCTGCAGGTGACGTTGTGTATCCTCAACCACATGATGATCCTAAATTATTTTTCTGGGGAGAGAAGGAGGATGTTCTTAATTTCAAAATCTTAAAAGTTTAGTGTCCAATTATTTTTGGCAAAGATTGATGGTGAATGAGTTGTGTCTGACAACTGTCAAATTCTCCCAGATCTTGTTCTTTTGAAGACACATTAGTATAAAGACAAGAAGAAAACAGAACAAAAAACAACCCCTGTAGAGTCATATTTTAGGCAAGCAAAGTCACAGAGAAGATTCAAACAGCTTGTTGTGTTTGATTGAATAAATGAAATATGTAGATGAAAGAAGATGCAGAAGCTTTTGATCCCTTTCATATGTTTTTGCTTAGGGGCTTGACAATTGGGATGTAAGATCATTTCAATGCATCTCTGTCTCTACTTTAAGCAGAAATGAGTTTCTATAGTAGGGACAACCAGAGGAAAATGCCATCTGATCTTTAGCATCAACATGGAGGCACACAGGATGAGTAAATATGCCAGAGAAATGCATGTTAGATGTTCATCAGCTCTTCCACTTGAAACTGAGCACAATATGTTACCTGGTGCTGTGAAGAAAGCAAGAAACTCACGCTGTTGTATATGGCCATTAGATAGTCAGCTGAGGTGTGAATGAAAAGCAGTTCGTTTTAAGATACAAATGAACAAAGTTCCCTGTGTCCAAGGTGGAAAAAGGGAAACCAAGTTCACCAGAAAGGTCCTATGAGACTCCTGAGGGACTTAGATTTGTTTTCTGTGGCACATGTGCTTTCCTGTATTGGCCAGTAATTTGATAGTATTTGCATAATACATATATTGCATTGTATTGCACTTTTGCAGTAAATAAATTATAGGTCAATATTGTGTTATATTTTAAAAATATTCCTATTTTTAAGAACTGACTCTTATTATTTGGCTAATATTTTGCAGATGTTGTAAAAGGAAGGGAGTTGCATGATAAAACAATAACTGGGCTTACAAAGTTTATCAGATCAAGCACTCTTGAAAGAGGGAAATAGTGTGTTTGCTCTTGCTCATGTACTTCCACAAGGAAGCATCTCTCAAAAGCTATGAAGACAGAAGAGGTACTCTTGAGTGCTATCTGTATCTGAACCAAGTGAGGAAAGCTGTCAGGGAAGCTGACCTGAGTATATGCTGTTTCATAATTCTAAGAATAGTTGGTTTCAATTTAGAGGAGGTTCTACTTCTGTGATTGTGATCCCATTTTAAGCAGATCTGTAATGTGTGAACCCATTCCTGACCCCTTTTCCAAATTGTGTGGCATATTGCAGAACGTCCTAAGCAAATATTCATTGAATATTGCTATATTTTTAGAGGAAAGCAGTGTCTTGTTTCTTGCTTCTCTTTTGAGAAGCAGTGCCATAAATCTGACCATACCTAGCTTTGCAGATCAAATAACAACAGCTAATAGAAGCTGTTAAGACATTAACTTGTTTTTATATTAGTGCTATTATCTTTTAATTTGCCCAAATAAAGTGATCTTCACAATCTTGAAAAATTTATATTTTAGATTCTCTAGGTTGTTGCAATGAAAATTATCATAAGCCACAGCCCTTGGTTCTTTTGTTCTCAATTGTTTAGCCAATACATGCTAATGAGCCCTCCTCATTTATGTACTTGAAATATCTTGCCAAGGGGAAAATAAAAAAGGTGGCAGAGACAAAGTATCATGTTTTCAGGCTATCCTTAGAGATTCACAAATGCGGCAGCAGCTGCAGGTGCTCTTTGCATTAAATTGCATGCAGCTGATGTAACAGGAACATCATTCTGTATCAACTGGAAAAGCAAACAAGCCCCAGCTTAGGAATCTCACCTCTGAGCTAATAATAACTCTTTCTCAGAAGCTCACTGGGAGAAATTCCAGGGATTTTCCATTGTTTGTGCACCTCTTTTGAAAACTCACACTTTCAGGCCAGAAGATTTTAAAAAGCTGCATCCCTGGTGTTAATGGCATCCATCACAGGAAATCCTCTCTGTCTCCTAGCTGATGTGGCAGGTGGGCATGCTGGGTACCCACCTTCCTAAGCATTCAGAAGGACCTTCCTAACTAGTCTTTGTATTCCTCTGTAACGTGCCTGCTAACACAATGCATACACGAAGCTGCCCCTTGCATATGCACTCCCCACCCCCAGCTGCTTCCCAAAGATGATGCTGCACCCTGCTGCCAATGTCACTCCTCCTCTGGCTCTGACCACTGGGTTTGCTGCTTCTGTCCAAGCCCCACCAAACTTCATAACATGTTGGAGGTGGCTTGGATGAAAATTCAAGGTAATGCTGTCAGAAGTTTAAGCAACACAGTGGGTAGGAACAAAAGAAGAATGAAATGGAATGGCACATTAAACAGAAAGAGGAGTGAGGTACATTGTTTTGTACCCCCCAACACTGTCCATCATTTAAGAGCTTGCATTTTGCTGAAATGGTTGACTGGATTATGTTTTCCCTCCATCTGTCTGCTTACTTTAGCATATTAGTTTGCTGATCATTTGTCAAAAAAACTCATGTCAAATCCCATATTAGGACCCATATGAGAAGTTAAAACTTCTGAAATGGGTGCAAATATTCCCCTATTGCTAACTGGAAGGCTATATTTGCCTGCTGACACAAATATCAAAGCAATAAATAGAAACAGGCCAGTAAGAACTATAGGTAGGATAATAGGTTTTTCACAGTGCATTACTGAAAAAGAGTAGATTGGCTGCTACACAGGATATTAATTCTTTAGCTTAGCGTGCAAAGTTTAAATTGATTTGTCCCAGAAGTATCTAAGAAGAACGGTTACCTTACAGGATACTTTTTTCTTATTTACTTATTAAGTGATGCACCTAATTGCACTCATTTGTTGGTCTATTTCTCTACTTCCTTCTAATGCACGTGTCACTGTATTATCTGGGCTGCTGCTCTGATCTCTGTATTTTTAATTCAATGAGAGGCTTTTTGTGTTACAAGAATTGCAGCAGGTTAGCGCCTGTCTGCCCTCCTTGGCTCCCATTGAGTTCTGGTAGTGGGAATCCCTTTGAAATATTCTAAATTGTGACTGCAGTTTAGACTGAGCACAGGAGACAGATCAAGTCAGCCTCATTTACAGAATACTCTAGTATCTTCAGAATGTCTTTGAAGAAACAGGCACTTGAGTCCAATGTCTCTAGTGTGTTTCTATCCTACTAACCAGGAATATCCTTGCTTTTCAATTCTCCTGCTTTCCTGCTTCAGCTCCCAACTATAGATTCCCAGGAGGATAGCTGCTTGCCACCAGAGTGATACGCAGTGTCATGTGCAGTTCTGTCTGCCTCACAAATTCCAGATTAGCAGGCTTTGTGTTGGGGTCCTTGCATCATGCTTCAACTCTTGGACTCTCTTCCTACTCTTCTTCTGCTGCTTTTCACTAAATTCTCTTGTAAACCCTCTCCCCCATGCCTCCTCAAGTACCAGATGTGGCACATTCTCACAACACTGGATGGCTGTTATTGAAGCATTTCTGAGCACTGTGTCTGGCCTGAGATCTCATCAGACCATCTTTCATTTATGCAATAGATAGCCAGTGTCTCTAGTCCACTTCTCCATAACATATAGTGGGGAGAAACATATCCTCTTCCCTAATCTTCCTAGTATTAGGATGCACTAGTGCTGGCCTGGATGGTGTTCAAAGTTAGCATTACAATTTTGTTTCTGAATAACTTTTGCTACTGAGACTCTGAACATCTCTGCTTTTCATATAAATCTGAAGATGTTTGCATTTCTCATATGGCTGGTTTAAAACAGACCAAAAGAGGAAGGTCTTGGCTAGAACATAGTGTAAATATCTATTCTTTCATGGGATTCTGAATGAGGGTTTAAACTCCGATGGCAGAGGCAATGTTCAAGTTGTGATCCAGCATTATGAGTAGTTGGCATAAGCTGACTATCTTCCCTGGTTGTCTAAAGCAAGCTGTTCAGATCTTTGGCTTAGGCTGCACTTTATTTATGGCTGCTCTGTGTGCAAGCATAAACCTATTGCTTGTTCTTTCTAGTTAATGTTGCAGCCCACAGAAGCAGCCAAGATATTTTGGCTTGAACCTTGTATTTAAATTTTTAAAGAACATCGATCTTCAGGATTTCAGAGATGCCAGTGGGTGAAATAATGATCTCAGTCTTGGATGGGTCTTCACAAGCAGAGAGAGATGAGGTGAGCTGAACTCAGCATGAGAGCTCTTCCTCTGCTGAGAAAGGAACACCGAGCACAGCACTCCATGTGATTTTCTGCAAGAATAGTGACTTCATGCTGCCTAAAGTTTCATTTAAAGAAGGAATCTGCTGCTGTGTGTATTTGTGTTTTTATACATGTATACACACTCTTGACAGTTATGTATCTGCATATACCCTTCTAGAGTGATAATGGATTCAGTCTGAACTAAACATTTACCTCTGCCCAGAAGTAAGAGATTTGACAACTATGCAGAGGATGACCATTGTGGTCTTTTAGCTGCTTGTATACTTCCTATAGCACAGCATTTTCACCCAAGCATCTTCACTCACCTTCAAGTCACCAGTCTCCTTCCAACCACCTTCAGTCAAGATCACATGGGGTAGGGCAGAATCAAGAAACTCAAGTTATTGCACTTGGAGGAACTAGAATGTACCAGAAGGATATGCTGGCCAGGTAACTGGGGAAGATGAGGGAGTTTTTGTGTTGGGGAAAGCTCATAAAAATTTGAGATAAAATGGAAGTAAAAATGCATAGAGGGGAAGATATGGGAACTCAACACTCATTATTACTTTTTTAATGAAAAGGCAAGATTTTTTGGCTTTTAATTAAAGGGAAAGAATGAGGACCTAGGAAATTACAGGCTAGTCAACCCCACCTCCCTCCCTGGAAAGGTGATGGAACAGCTCATTCTGGAGGTCATCTCTAAGCATGTGGAGGAAAAGAAGGTTATCTGGAGTAGTCAGCATGGATTCAACAAGGGGAAAACATGCTTGATCAATCTGATAGCCTTCCGTGATGGTATGACTAGCTGAGTAGATAGCAGTGGATATTGTCTACCTTGACTTAAGTAAGACTTTTGATGCTGTCTTCCCTAACATCCTCATAGGTAAGCTTAGGAAGTGTGGTTTAGGTGAGTGGACAGTGAGGTGGATTGAGAACTGGCTCAACAACAGAGCTCAGAGGGTTGTGATCAGTGGCACAGAGTCTAGGTGGAGGCCTGTAGCTAGTGGTGTTCCCCAGATGTCAGTACTGGGTCCAATCTTGTTCAGCATATTCATAAATGACCTGGATGAAGGGACAGAATATACCTTCAGCAAGTTTGTTGATTATACAAAGGTGGAAGGAGTGGCTGATAAACTGGAAGGCTGTGCTGCCATTCAGTAAGACCTGGACAGGATGGAAAGTTGGGTAGAGGGGAACCTAATGAAGTTCAACAAAGATCAGTGTGGAGTGCTGCCCCTAGGGAGGAACAACCCCATGCACCAGTACAGGTTAGGGGTTGATCTGCTAGAAAGCACCTATGCAGAGAAGGACATGGAACTCCTGGTGGACAACAAGTTAACCATGAGGCAGCAGTGTGCTCTTCTGGCCAAGAAGGCCAATGGTATCCTGGGGTGCATTCAGGAGAGTGTGACCAGCAGACTGAGGGAGATTCTCCTCCTCCTCCACTCTGCCCTGGTGAGGCCACATGTGGAGTATTGTGTCCAGTTCTGGGATTCCCAGTTTAAGAGAAACAGGGACATACTGGAAAGAGTCCAACAGAAAGCTACGAGGATGATTAGGGGACTGGAACATCTCTCTTACGAGGAAAGGCTGAGAGACCTGTGTCTGTTTAGCCTGGAGAAGAGAAAGCTGAGAGGGGATCTTACAAATCCTTATAAATATCTAAAGGGTGGGTCTCAAGTGGATGGGGCCAGTCTCTTTTCAGTGGTGCCCAGTGATAGGACAAGGGCCAACGGGCACAAACTAGAACATAGAAAGTTCCATCTGAACATAAGGAAAAACTTTTTTACTGTGAGAGTGACAGAACACTGCAAAAGGCTGCCCAGAGAGGTTGTGGAGTCTCCTTCTCTGGAGACTTTCAAAACCTGCCTGAATGTGTACCTGTGCTACCTGATCTAGGTGAACCTGCTTTGGCAGGGGCGTTGGACTAGATGATCCCCACAGAGGTCCCTGCCAAGCCCTACTATTCTGTGATTCTGTAATTATCAGTTGTGATTGTGAATCAAAACTAAATCTGTGCAAAGTATGAATCTCTTCTCTCTCCAACCCCAGCATCTATACAGATCACAGAGCACACATCAAGACCTAGCACTTCCTACAGAGATTTTCTTAGACGCTACTTGCACAGCAGCCATGCTCTGAGGGGCTCCTTTAAGCTCAGAGAGTTCATTAGACTGTGCCCTGTATAAATATACTATCTCACAGATCCTGACATGAAGGACTTCGCTGCAGGGATCATTCAGGCAGTCAACTCAAAATGAAATGTAGTCTAGGGGCATGGTGCAAGCTTTGAAGAGCTAAACCAAAACAAAAAAAATCTTCCTTCTCTTTTGCTAAGTTAACTAAGTCTGTCTTGGTTCCAGTCTTGATGTCAGGTGAGGAAATGAGTAGCAGAGACAGATGAACTCTTTAGAAACAAAGAGTCATCTTCTATGTCGATTTTCCTTTTTTTGCACTATGAGTCATAGAAAATAGACAATTCCATCTGGATTTTTTTTTTCCAGCTTCAATGCTCATCAAAGTTTTCTGCAAGACATCAGCAAATTATTGAGAAATACTGTGTCATCTTCACCACTGAACTTACCTTGCACAGAACGATTCCTTGCTGGGAGGAACAGTTAAGCAGTAAAGAGGAGGCTGGGGTAGACTGGGGCTGTGGCCCAAGAGCGTAGCTGCTTTCAGAAACTCCACAGCTGCGGGAGAGCATGGAAGAGTTAGCCTACATATAAAGGCCTCTAAACTACCATTGACAATGATGTATCTGGGTTCCCAGAGCAGAGCTGGGATCCATTTGACATTGGGTGAGGACTGAAGGGCATGAAGAGGCCCTATGATCATGAATAGTTTCTTCTGACCATTAGGGAAATGTTTTTCCCTTGTTAGTCTGACAGGAATATCTAGAGGGTGATGCCAAAGGGCAATTCTTAGCTTGTGTGCACCCTCTGTCCTGCAGGCAAGGAAACAGAATTGCATTCAAAAACATTTTGTAGCAACAAAATAAAAAGCAAGTTTAGAAAGACATTCAATAACTTATTGAAGTTGGGAGGGAGGAAGCAGGCAAAAACATCAGTAATAAAAATATGTAAGTCTCTTGACAGTGTTTATTTAGTGATTTCCAGTATTTTATACCAATGAATATTGATTAAATAATGAATACAATTTATTAAGCACACATAGTTGAGCTAATTAGATTTTATTATTTGAGTAAGAATGGGATATTAAAAATTCAAGTCTTCTGCCAGTAGCTGGCCTCACAGAGTATCACAGGGAAACAGGCAGTGCCCTTTTCTAAGCAACTCTCATGTTTTCACCACATCTCCAGTCCTAATGTGTAGAGAATGAAGGAGGGAGTGGAGTATAAATTCTCTGAAGATCATGTACGAATTACAGGAGATGCCATTGTGGAGTGGAATTAGGTGATAAATAACACTATAGAAATGGAATAATAAAAAAATCCTGACTTTCACTACCCACCCAGAAGTGCTGATCACTGCCTTAAAAAGGCAAAAGGGTAATAATTTGACATTTTTGCTGTTAATGAAAAAATCTCGCAGAGGGAGATTATAGTGAAACATAGCCATATAAATAAATTAGACTATGTAATTATAATTTAAGGCATTTTCTAGCAGTTTTCCAGTATTATTTCCCCAGATGGTCTTTTCTCTTGAATATAGATCCCTTGCTCAGCTGTTGGCTATGCGCTGTAGAATGATGGACCGAGTTCCAGTTGCTCTATCCACAATGTCTGGTGTGCATCTGTCACCACAGGAAGAGAAACCAATGCTGTTCTATGCTGTAGTACAAAAAAGCCATCAGGACTTTCCTCTGTACCCCAGGGCTTTTCTTGATGGATGCTGTGTTGACACAGGCATTATGCAATATCACTGCAATGCTTTAATGATAGCACATTTCCCAAGTGAGGCTACTATTACAGCAGTAACAGCCATAATTCCCACTTTGAACTTGTCCCCCTGTTTCCTACCAGCCATCCTCACTGAGGAAGCATCACCTGCATGCCCCCTCCCCCAGCTCAGCAGTGAGGAAGTCAGAGGGCTGAAGGCAGGCTGTACTCAGGGCAGAGCAGTGTGATATGCATGCAGATGCTTGTGAAGGGGCTGTTCAGAGCAGAAAGTCTGAGGAAGAAAGGGGTAACGAAGCAATAGGGGCCCCAGGTGCAGACATCAGCAAAGCCACCTTTATGTAGCAATACAAGCTCCATATCCACTGTCCATGGCCTGGGAAACAGATACGGCTCTGTAAAGGTAGGGAACACAGTGGAGCTCCTGGCTCTAGTAGAGTGAGCTGGGGAAGGCAACTGGACCTACACCTCCTCCCAAAGACTCATCCATTGGGCCAACCAGGAGGTGGGGTGCACCTGAAAATGTTCCTGTCATGGTGTGTGGGACCAGGGTCATATACTCTGCCTTGGTGCACAATGAGAGCTCAACTCATATCTAGCCTGTGCCTTTAGGGGAAGCAAAGTATGTTCTATAGAATCCTGAATCACTCATGTGTCTTAAATAGAAACAGAACTAAACCCCCATGCAGAGCATGGTACCACACTGCACACCCTGTGTCTGGGAAACAGCTGGATCCACAAGAACTTGTGGTTTGCTACAGCCACATAAAGAAAGACTTACAGGAAACAGGAGGGAAAGAATTAAGCTGGGGTAAGGTGAGAAAAAGTAGAACATACTTCTAACCATGAGAAGTTCCCCCTGGAGCCCTTACCACTCTTGCTTTCTGTACATAGATGGATGGTTAATTAAATAAATAATCTTTCTTTCCTCCCGCAAGATGTGCTTGACAGCTTTGGGGGCTGGGGATTGGGTTTGAACTGATGCAGATGTGTGCATCTGGCGTATCGTTTTTTCTATTTTCTTTGTTTTTAATGTCTTTGACACCTTCAAACACAAACCCTTGAGGCAGATTGAGTTTTTCATTCTCTATTTTGGCATTTATATACTGCCTATTATTATTCAATACTGACACCACAACAGTCTATGAAAGCCATAAATGGGACCCAGGCCCTACTGTGCCGAGATCTACATATATATATATATGTATCTATCTATATATATCTCTGTTCCTCCACAGTAACAGGGATTATTATTATTATCTATCCTTTTTCCAAAATGTGTTTAAATGCACATATGCAGGGAATTGTTTGTAATAGTACATGCAAATCATGACAGTCATGTAGTTGGCCATGCAGCTTCAAGGGCCATCTATATGAATGTTTTAATTAAATTAGAGCCATGGCAGAATGCAGAATGTGAACAATTAAACATATGGATGCATACTTTAACTGAATACTTACCTACACCCCAGAGTCTTAAGTTTTCCTCTCTTACCTTAGACAACCTGTGGAGATTCATACAGACCAAAGGACAGATTTGGATGTGCTATTGCTGCAAGCAATTCACACTGTTCATTCTTTAGCCCTGCTCAATGCCCTGCCTGACCACCTTGTATTTCCTTGGAGATTGTGATGTGCTCCCCTTGAGGTCATAATCTCTTCAACACAATGCTATCTGCTCATATCAAAATGATGATATCATTCTCTTCCTGCCTAAGCACCTTCTTTCTCCATCTCCTGAAAATCCTGAATCCCAAGACCTGGAAGACATTTACGACGTATGATCTGCAAGCATACAAATATCACATACAAATGACTTACACCACACTAGTGTCTACATGGAGCTGGCAGTATCTAGCCAGCACAAGAATTCTCTCTTTCAGGAGCCCATGCTGGTAGAAACAGACTTTTCAGTGGAGAAAATGTACGATGTTTTTAAGTCTATGGCAGGCACAGCCATGGTGGAGGCACGTAAAGCTGTCAAGACTATTCCAAACAAATCCATATTAACAACCCATGGGGGTCATGCAGACCTTTGTCCAGCAGAGATTCCCCGGCAAATTAAGCCAGGACTGTCCATGGGATCCTTGCCTTCCCACCATGCTCCCTATGAAGCTTTCAACTCTCCATCTCCCGCCACATTTTCTTTTTGTCATTATTAACCAAGTTTCTTAGGTCCAGGTTAATAAGAGGACTGTTTTTCCACACAGAATTTATATTTATATTTTTATATGTAGAGTTATTTATATTTATATGTACATTATTTATATTTAGTCTTAGTCTTATTACTTTTACTCTTACTCTTTACTCTTATTCAACCAGCAAGCAGAGAGTTTGTGGCTGATTTAGGGTACTGTGTGAGTGTGCAAGAGCTGCTTCATCAGTGAATTGTGTCAGATGAAGTGACCCAAATGCAGCACAGTCTTGCTCCTGCCAGTCATGGAGAGAGAGACGTGACTGGAGGAGAATATTCACCAAAGGTTTGTTTGGGGTTTTTGGGAGAATGAACTGGAGGCAGGTAGTGAACAAATGGTTGTTCAGTGTTGGTGAACAGTTTGATGTTCAAGCATGTGAATTAACTGCATTTTACTTGTCAGAGTAGTCATAGCCTGTGAAGATATGTTTGAGAGCTGATTGAGCATAAATATAATTTTCCTATGAGCTGATTTTGAGGGTCTTTATTCCTCCTCATTGACTTTTTCCTTCCTCTGTTATTTCTGTCTCTTGAGAGGCTAAACACCTCGTTGAGACCCATAGCCTTGTATGGGAATCCCAAATTTATGTTGCAATATGGTTCAGCCCCAGAAGGTGTGAAAGATTGTCCCCACCTAACACCTGCTGAAAAGCTGTATGGCATCTATTTGTACCAGTCCAGTAAGAAGTTGTCCATCTAATGCAAAAACTCCTATCACATCTAGCAATACTAGGAGTTATCACCAGAAGAATTGAGGTATTTTGTGCATGAAAACTAAACTAGTCCTAAGTAAGCTACATAAGTAAATACAAGCAAATTATATTGCTGAAGAAAAAATGCTGTCTTTGGTTTTGATTGATTTTCATTACTTCACATATACTTGAGGAAAACAGACCTTGATTAGTCAGAATTGTTTTGCAAATTTCATTTGTGTTAAGTGCTCTGCACTGAATTCCTGTAAATAAACCATGAATACTCAGAATGAGTGTTTCTTTCTCTACCTTTTAGACTAGGCTGGTGCTTAAAAAAATAAAACAAAAAACCCTAAATACATGGGAATTTACTCAAGGTTGCTTTTATTTTTTCAAATCCTTTCAAGGTTGTGGGTTTTTTGTGGGTTGGTTTTTTTTTTTTCATTTTGGATTTTGTGGTGCATTTTAAAATTATTCATTATAAACCTTTTCCATTTTTTTTTCTCTAAAGAGTTATGAAAATCATTTACACATATTTCACTGTGATGATTTTGCAATCATAGCCTTGTACTTGATTTATGTCAGTTAGGTTTGATTAAAAAAAAAAAAGATAATGTGGTGTTTGTTTGTTTTTATGTCCTAACTGAATCAATGTGACTCTTGGAAGTAACTCTGTGATTGTGAAATAACATTTTACCAGAGATACTTCTATTAGTGTTGTTGCTTCTGCAGTTATTGAATTAGAATCATCCTGAAACTGAATCTAAAAGAGATGGGATGCAGCTGAACAAAGCTGTATAGAAATCTTGAATATTTGTAAAAGGAGTAGATGAGGTATGCTATTTATCTCTTTCAGCAGAACTCATAAATCAGCTCTACAGTAGCTTATTGGAAAGGTAGACTTGCCTCGGTTCCATTTAAATATAAGTTTTGTATTGGTTTCCACCCTGACCTTGCCTTGAATACACAGAGTACTTTTGGATTTAAAGACATTCTCCTATGAAATAAATCAGCCTCTTGTCTTTGATTCCAACTCTGGCTGCTTCATCCTTTCTGGTATATATATATATATATATATATATACACACTCATATATATATGTTTATACATATATATCTTCTAAGTGAAAAATAATGATATTAAGATCAAAGGAAGACATCTGGGGAAAAAAGGTTCGTAATGGCTGAAAGATCTCATACAGATTCCTGTTCTATCCACTCAAAAAACATGCAAGAGACAATTTTAAAATGANGTGAAAATGGATTTTCTAACTTCTGCTAATCCATGAAATTCTAGTAGGTTATTCTATTCCTTGATCCTCATGAAAGGTTCATAACTGTATGTTAATCCTATTTGCAGGATGCTTTTACTGTGTATTTCTTTAACAATAGCGTGAATAATGTAAATCTTAATTTAAGATTAACTTCATCATAAATTATAGTGTGGATTATGGAAAGAAAATCACTCATTTGTACAAATAATGGAAGCTAGATTTTCAGTAATACTTATGATAATACCTATTCTTATGCTTGGGAATCATCAAATCTGTTAATTTTTCAGACTTAGCCAACATTAATTAACAGTTCCACTGGATCTCAGCAGGAAGCATGATGCAGTGGTATCTCAAAGGTGACTGTTGAAATGCAGTGGGAGTCCAAAAGGCAGGGAGGGAAAGCAGGAGGACACTTAGTTCCTAATAATTTACTTTTTGTGTGCGGCCTTCGCTGTCCAAGAAATGTCTGTCTATGGTCAAAAAGTAATCAATTAGGAGAGGAGAGAATGTGAGGGGAAGAGAAAGAAAAATAGAAACTGAGGGTGACCACTGACCAGCAGCAATAACACCCACCACTGTAGATATGGTATGGGAAGAGTGAAAGTGCCCCTGGGTCCCATGTTCTGCTCCCCAAAAATCTTCCAGCTGGAGAAGGGAGAAAACCTCAGAGATTGTGCCAGTTTGGATTTGAGGCATTTCCTATGGATTTCGCATTTCTGCAATTGGATTGAAGCTAGCACTTCCAGCCACTGTACCATTATCTATTATTCACATTAAAGTGTCAGGTGGTTCAAATGAATCAGAACTCCGGGTGATTTAATAAGGTACAAAAACAACCTGTGCTCTAGTCTGTGACACAAAGAAGCTACATCAAACTGAACAAAATGGGTAAAAAGCAGAAAGAAATGGAGAAAAAAGATACAGTGCATATACAGAGCCTTCAGTGTGATGGCTAGCAAAAATTCCATTAAGGAATAAAAGAGGGGCAGGAGTGAATTGAAAGGAAGAAAGGGGGTACAGCAGAGGAACAGGAAGAGCAGTGTGTACTGAGAAGAGACTGGAGATAGGGAACTAAGAATTTAGGAAAAGGGAAATCAGGCCTTCAAATTCATTGTCATTGCTCAGTAGTCTTGGAGGGGAAAATGAATGTATTCTTTGATTTCTGTGGCAGAGAAGTTGAAAGAGGCACTTGACCCAAACACAGGTATTTCCTGTCTGTAAACAGAACACCTTTCTTCTGAAGGATCTTCCTGCTTTTATCACATTAAAAATGAACTCTTTTCTTATGGCCAGTTTCGGAAACCATGCCCTTTCTGTGACTTTTTTGGACAGTAAATTAACCATGAGACAGCAATGTGTCCTTCTGGCCAAGAAGGCTGATGGTATCTTGGGGTGCACTCAGAAGAGTGTGACCAGCAGGTCGAGGGAGGCTCCCTTCCCCCTCCACTCTGCCCTGGTGAGGCCACATCTGGAGTACTGTGTCCTGGTCTGGCCTCCCTAGTTCAAGAGAGACAGGGACATACTGGAGAGAGTTCAATGGAGGGGTACAAGGATGATTAGGGGACTGGAACATCTCTCTTATGAGGAAAGGCTGAGAGACCTGTGTCTGTTTAGCCTGAAGAACAGAAGACTAAGAAGGGATCTTATCAATCCTTATAAATGTCTGAAAAGTGGGTCTCAAGAAGATAGGGCCAATCTCTTCAGTGGTGCCCAACCGGGCAAAAAATAGAACACCGGGATTTCCAGCTGAACATCAGAAAAAAACTTCTTTGCTGTGAGAGTGACAGAGCACTGGAAAAGGCTGCCCAGAGGGTTTGTGGAGTCTCCTTCTCTGGATACTTTCAAAACCCACCTGAATGTGTTCCTGCGCTACCTGATCTAGGTGAACCTGCTTTGGCAGGGGCACTGTACTAGATGAGATCCAGAGATCCCTTTCAACCCCTACCATTCTGTGATTCTGTGATTCTGTAATTCACACCTTAAGTACCCTTTTGGTGTGGGTTTTTGTGTGGCTGTATCTTTTACTACCCAGTATTTTATTATTTCTTCCCACTCCCTTCTGGGGGCCATTCTTCCCATTTGAAAATCTTCCACAGTATCCACAATTGTCTTTCCTTTCACTGCAGTTTATTATAGCAGTTATTGTTTTGTGTTTGCTTGTGAAAGCAGAATGGCTGAATCCATACAAAACTTCAACAAACATCTCATATATTTCTTCTATTTGCCATTACATGGAGGTTTTCTGTGTCATTCATATGCATATTTATACATAAACTTGCATAAATTTGCACCACTGTTGGGTCGGTGTATGGGAATGACTAGTTTTCTTCTCTGCATTGAGACTCAAGTTATAGAAGTGTTTATTTTTTTACTAGCATGTGTCTTGAAAAAGACCATAAAATGTTTGCAGATTCTCTATATCCTTGCTAAGCTACCTTTTGATGTATAATTTCAAATAGAATTTAGTAATGAAAGAGAGGCATATGTGCCCTTCCACTAGCAGACCCTAGTGAAACACATTGCCTTTTATATCAGGTTTCTTGTCTCTGCCTTGGTCTGTCTCTACTGTTTTATTCCCTTTTAAGTTGGTGACCAATATGGAAAATACTGAGATTCATTACTAGGAAGGATATAAAAAGAAAAAAGTTTACTAGTTGGCTGACAGCTAAGAGCTGACTACTACATGAAATTCTGAGACATTTCTAAATAGACTTTATTTGGCTACTTCATTTTTTCAAGTGAGATTTTTGTATTGTTGTTAGATGTGGTGAGTCTTGCGGGGTTTTAGATGACTGAAAATTATGTTTGCAAATAAATCAATATTGCCTCATCATAAAATGTACATTCTTCATTTAGTTTAATAAATTTAGAGCAAGTGGTTCATTCTAATACTCATTCGCACACTCACTGGCCTCTGTGAATTCCAGCTATCACATTAAACCTGCTACATCATTTTCCTATAAGTGATTTTGAGATGAAAATTTTCCATTACTATTCTGATGTGAAAAAATATTTCATTCTTCAGAAAGTTTTAGCAGACTACTTTAAAGTTGTTAGGCAGCAGAAAAAAATGAATCCTCCTTTTGTATATTTTATGTTCTGAAGAGGATAAACTCTCTCAGTGGTATTATAAAGACTTTTTGACTACTTAAACCAGTGTAGCTTTCTTTTGCCATCAGAACAGGTACGACCTGGTTATTTAGAGATTTAAGAATTTTTTTTTAAGGCAACAAATTTTAAACTCTGAAGAGAACATTTGTTTTTCACTGAAAAATATAAATTAAAAAAGGCCCCAAACCCTCTTCCGTACTGTTCCTTAAGAAAATTTAGGTCCATGATTGCAGGAATATCAGTGCCAAATTCTACTTTGGCTTTGATTTTTTTACTAGATATGGTTAATATTGTATTCCACATTTCTTTTCCTCTCTTCTTACTAACCCACAAAAATAGCACTACAGAATAAAGCATCAGAACTCTGATGCTGGAAGTTGATACTCTCTTCAATTGCTGGTCAGACTCAGATCACAGCTAAACACATATATAATACCCTTTAATAGTTTTTAACATGATTATTGGAGAGAAGAATCTCTTGATATCCTTTTTCCTGTCATTCCCATTTATCAATTAATATTATATGTTAATGTAAAATTGGCATATGGATGTAATAAAACATAGAGAGGGATAATCTCCCTTTCTCTCTAGAGCTGTCTTGCAGAGCAAAAGTAACATTCAAAGCCTTGTGTTTTCTTGCATGAATGGACAAAAGAGAGATAATAATAGTTGCCATGATCAGAAGACCCCTTCTTCACTTGCCACTTCCCTTGGGAAAGCCAGGTTGCCACAGTCCTCAGTGCCACAAGGAACCTGTGATAAAGTACTTGCATGAAAGGACCCAGATTTCCAAATTAAAGCTGTGATAACCAAAGAATAAGCAAACAGTAAGTTAAAGACAGCAGCAAATTACCTTTTGAGTTCTGTTGTCTTTAATTTTGCTCCGCAAAGATTAACTGAAGCAATAAAAATAATTTTTCGTCTTTCAGTATCTGAGGTATTTGACATCAATTGAGAGCATACAGCAGATCCACCCACCCTGCCAAAGACCTGAGAAAGACCAGAGCATTCCAGACATTAAACCCTGGCTACCTCAGGCCCTTACCTAGTCTTTTTTGGCGCTTGCCCCCAGCTAATTAGAATTGCCTACAGATCAGACTCGACTAGGGTATAAATTGAGCCGCACTGGAGAGCCTATTTCTATTGGTCCTTCTCAGAGCAGTGGGTCTACAGTCAGAGACTCTCCCCTTGTGTTGGAATGCTGCCCAAGGAAACTTCCAGAGTTACTCACTCTTCGATGGGTGAATATTTCTGTATATATCCTTAAGTGAGCCCTCTCCCCTTTTTAAGTAAGTGATCTTCTTTCTGGACAGCCTTGAATAGGAAGTTTTCCCTTTTATGAGTGAGTATGCGCATGCGCATTTTGGGTCATCTATCTGAAAACAAATATTCATGAAACGTAGGAATTAGTTGTATATTATTATATTCCCATCTGACATCCGAACTTGCAATTTACTTTGGTCTGTTGGAGTGCCAGGTAATTTTTGGTTGGAATAAATCTGCATTTCGGGTAGCTACTCTGTCTGTTTTGTGCGTGCCTCCGTTACAGAGCAATATTGGTTTTATAATATCCATCCCAGCATGATTTGAAGACTAAAACCAAGAAGAAAAGATTTCTGGGATGACTTTAACCCGAGCCATACCTAAGCTAGTGATGCGGAGTACTGCTCTCTCCTGTCCTAAGCTTTCTACAACCAGGTATTTTTTTCACTCGTTTGCTGTCCCTGCACAATAAAGAATAGCCAGTCTTCCTGGAAGATTAATATTTTGTACACTTGTTCACTGACTGTTAGGATTTGCAAAACTCATTCACATGTGTGAAACAATCTTTTACTTGTAATTTCTACTTCCCACAGTACTAATATAACTAGATCACTATTGTTCTTTTGTAAAGGAAAATTGGGTTTATAGCTTTTTTCAGGTAAACTCAAGATGAGGATAAACATCCATTATCAGTATTGAAACTTTTTAAAAAAGAATGATTTTCAGGATGAATAGAAAATGCAGTGACACTGACCAAGAAACACATACAGGGGGCTTCCAGTCCAATCATAAACTGGTTGGAAATTGTATCAGGTGTGCCTTCAGTTCAGCAAGGAGTAATTAGTAGCTTCCCGAGAATTTGAGCTTCCCTTGAAATATTGGTCATTAAGTATCACTGGAGACAGTAAACTAGCCTGGGTGGCCATTGGCTTGCTCCACTGGGGAAATTAATAGCTTTCTTGTGCTTTGATCAGGTCATATGATTCAAGGTTAATTGGCTATTCTGCCACTTAAAGCTATTCTTAAGCTTGGTGTTTCACTGGACATTACATAGATTTTGGAATTTCTGAATTAAATGTCAATGACAGAAAAAAAGGGTGCTTTTTAATATTAGTTTCAGACTGTGCTTTAACTACTGCATGCAGTAGGGTCCCAATTATTGACTCCTGTCTGGCAGGTGCTCCCTTTTTCATAAGTTATTACCTCTTCAGTCGGCTCATTTGCTCAGTCATCCTGTTTGGTACTACCAGAGAGGGCCAGGTAGAAGGACTGCACTGCATCTGCTTAGCTGTAATAGAGAGCTGTCCATGTAAGTCAATTTGAAATATCTGTTATAAGAGAACACCAAGGAGATATGTTAAGTTGTAACTATGAGACAGTTTTTGTCCAGTTGGACATCTAAGTGACTTCTACCCATCTGTGCCCAGAATGGCTGCAAAGACAGGCAAAACAAACCTTGAAGCAAAACACTTAACAATTTTTTTTCATTTTGCAAGCTTTTCTTCTGGAGAATGATCTCCAGAAAGAATCTTCCAAGTCATGAAAAGGCAGTTCAGTCTCATTTCTTCCATTTTGGTTGCCCACTTGTTCTCTTAGTTCTGCTGTTATGAGAGAAGAGGCAGCAAACAGTCTATTTTCCTTGCCAGAACCGGTTCTCTTTAACTGGAAGAGTAGTTGGTAGTTTTTGTCTAGAAAACACTATGCCTACTGTTTATTTGTGCTCAGGGAACAGGAACTTGTGGTGCAAAGACAGAGCTTGATTTCTCTCAGATGTATTGAATAACCCCCTTGCTATTGGTCTCTTCTCACTTACTCATAGTGCACAGTACTCCCTGTTACTCTTATTTCTTGTGTGTAAATTCGAAGTGGGAGGTCTCTGCAGATAGAGGATATGTTCTGGAAAGTAAAAGTAAGATCAAGCAATAACTTAGCCTTGTTTTATTTAAACAAAGAGACTGCTCCCCAGACTCTTAGCTTATGAATGACAATAAGAAAACATCTTTACTCACAGAAACTAATGTAATTCTTGCTAGGTCCTCTGACTAACAAAGAAATCATGAGCAGCCTCAGCTGAAGAAGTTACTGCAGGGAGGACTCTCCCTTTGCAGTGAGTTTAATAGAAGCAAGACACACTGTAATTCTTGAACACACATCTGAGGGACCCACTTGTCTGTCCTTCCTCATTAAACCAGAATATCACTTAGGAGTAGCATCACTAAAGAAGATGCTGATTTTCTTTTGGTGCCATTCTTTAGTTTGTAAGGATAAAAAAAATTGGTTTTCTGTAAATTTCTATCAATAAAATCTGGACGGCAGGTTGGTTGTAGCATTTGTTTCAGCTTTGGTGGCCAGGAATACATCATTGCATGTCTTTACATATAGATCTGCCATTCCTGGGCTATGAATATAAGTATGGAATCAATTATATACACTCAGTCAAGCTCTTCTTTCAAGTTGTATGTCAAACTATATTTTATCAAATAGATATTTTGGGAAGGTAGAGTGCAATCAAAGTTGCAGAGATGGAATCTGCTGACAACTGGAGAGGCCTGAAGAGCTCTTCAGTGTAGAAGACTGTACACTGAAGTCTCTGATAAAGTGTGCTCAGGCAAGGAACTTGTCAACCAGAAGTAAAATCCAGATACTCAGAGCTGGAAATACTGAATGATCTGCCTGAACAAAATAAGCTTGAAAGGATGTTGATATGTGAACATTACTTCCTAAAAGGGAAAATGATGATCATTTAAGGGAAGCCAGCAAGGAAAGTAACTAATAAATCTCAAAATCAAATCAAATCATAGGACATTAAAAGATGGACAACAGAAGAGACTGAGGATAGAGAAATTTTTTATTTCTTTTTTAATGCCATAATCCTTAGGAAGTGTACTAGAGGATGCTCTGGAAGGAAAGGTTGTTTGAACCTTGGTGACATTGATCTGCAGAGCCTTACAGCCTATTGACTAGCAGAAGTATTGCCCATAGGGACAACTCAATAATAAAGAGTTACCTCAGCAGAAATTATGATTTTAAAAAGCAGAGTATGAGGAGAGAGAAAATATTTTTCATTCTACTGTAAGAATGTGATCTCTCTGTGCATAAAAAAGTCAAGTACTTTGTGCTTTTCAGGGAGCAAAACCTGTATGAATAATGAGTTTCTAAAGAAGACAGGGGATACATTATGTTTATATTTGCACCAGGACAGAACAAAAGGCAAGATGTGGTCTATTTCTGTCAGCATTATGAACTACAGAAGCAGAGGTTATATTATTAATACTAGTTTTCTCAGTTCAATACCAGACCTGAGCATGATATTAATTTATGTGATACAGTAGTTCCTGTAGAACACTGTCTGATCTCCAACTTAGAGTTTATGAAAAATCCTCCAATACAGCTCTTTTTTTCACACTTGCAGACTTGGAAGGAATAAAATTAAGACTCTAATTAAAATTATACAAAGGTTGCACAATTTTCTGTTAAGATCATTTGTTGAGTATTTTTCCCACATCTAGTGCAGCATTCTTCAACTCTTTGGCCCTGCTTTTCCTCAGGGAAAGTACAGCAATCTATCAGAAACAAACAGCTTGTGTTTAAAGAATACTGAAATGTTTATCGGTCATTTTACAAAGGACATAATCAATATTTATTCCAGTCACAATTAATATTCTGCAAACACAGGGCACATCATGTCCTTCTGAACCCAAGCAGATTTTCTTTGTACTAATGGAATTTTATAAACTGTTAGTTTAGCTGGCTAATTATAAAAGTAACAAATCAAGCTGCGCATATGAACCAGTTTCCTGGTAAAACAAACCTTGACATTAGCTAGGGGGAGACAGCAAGAACAGTGAATATATTCTCGATAATTAACACACTAAATAAAAAATTGTGTCAAAACATCACAAACAAAACAAACCCAACACCTTCAATGAAAGCATCTCTAAAAGTCAATGTTTGGGTGTCAGCAAGAATAGAAAATCTGTATTATTTTTTTTTTCACAAAAAACTGTGGTACCTTTCTTAATAGAATGATTTTCACTTGTATTTCACTGACCTCAGAGAATGACATTCTAGTCACAAAGCAGTTTATACAACATATTTGGACCGCATCACAAATATTAAATTAATCACAAAATGAAATTATTTAGCCACAAAACAGTTCTGTCTTGGGTAAGGTAGATTCTGATACTGATCTCATTTACAATGGTTTTACATCAGTGTAATTTAATTTCACTGAAGGTTATGCTGTATGAAAGAGAAGAGAACATGGCTCATATTTTCTGCATGGTCATAAATTGCACACAATTGAAAAAAGAGGAATTTCTACTCTGGGAAGAAATCCATGCAAATCTATTTTGCTAAGATTGGGCAGCCTGTTTAGAGTGTGCTATTTATACATTTTTTTATAGGCTTAACTCCAACCAGAAAAGATGCTAGATTTCCAGTGCAAGTGACTCTAAAACAGTCAGGTGATTCAATTCTGTTAAGGATTCTTATGAGAAAATGGAAAAAAATAATCTAGAGAATTTCTAGAAGAGGAGCATCATCATTAGATAATATCACTTTGGAATAATTTTATTTGTTCAGTCCAGTTTTACTTAGGTATTAATCAGTAGTCAGAATAGAAGCAAGGTGGAAAAGGATTCCCAGGCTGTTGCAGAGCATCCTACCTCTTGGGATCAGTCAAAATCATGTTATTTGTATGAGACAGAGAAGAATGGTTATGCTGTCTGTGTTGAATTACTTCTCAAGGTGTTTCCACATTTTAGCCAGCTGTAGCCGTGTTTTAGCCATTTTTTTACCTCTGTATTTTTTTTTCTTTTCCATTTTCTAACTGGAAGATATGTAAAGTACTTCTAAAGAAATCTCTATTGTTGCTCTCATAAAAGAATCCTCCTAGCTAGCAGAATATAAGTGACTGCCTGGATACCTCACAGTGAAGGCTGTAAGTTGCAAGGTCCTACAAAGACATCCAAAAGACTGCAGCCTTGTCTCCTCCTTTCTCCTCTCGGAGAAGAGGAATTTCTTTTTGCGTCCTTGTCAGCTAAGAAATATGCTTCTGCATATACCTCTGCATGATGCAACTGGAGGTCAGAGCTACCCTATAATCTGTAATGCATATATATGTCCTACATTCAGTGGGATCTGGGTTAAATTTTAGGGAAAAAAAAAAAAAGTAGAAAAAATGTATGTTAGACAAAAGGAAAGAAATTCAGTATTTCTTGTGAATTGTTTTCCTCTGTAAGGTAACAAAAGCTGCTAAATGTGCATGCAGCCTGGCTCTGATTCTCCCTTAGGGAATGCTGCATAGGAAAGGACTAGCTCCCCTCTAGCTCCACATCCCACATCAAGCAGGGGAGCCAGTTGATATGCCTGTCAGTGCCCGTCCATTTAGCGACCACAGGTGACTCAGAGAAGAAAGGGCTTTCACATTACTACAGAGCTACAAGCATGTAGCAACAATCACCTCTTTTTAATACCTCCCCTTGACTACATTAAGAATTCTGTTCTTCACTCCATTCCTTGCCTGTACACACGTGCACCCATACACCTGGAGCATCAACTGCTGTGGTACATTTGGCCAGGCACATGGATGTCCTCTTCCCCTGCCAGCACTTTATTCACCACTGTGAGTTTCTCTCCAGGAGTCAGCCTGAAATAATCTTCAGAGTTTGGCTAGCAATATCACATAATCTGCTTCATCTCCCTAACAGGGAGCAGAGGCCCCAGCAGGATAAATAGACCAGCATTGACAAGGTGCTCAGACTGCAGAGGTAGGGGATATAAAGCACCCTGGGTTGGCTCGTAGTCTGAGTGCATTTCTGATGAGTTGTGAAAAGGGATAGCTCCTGCTGTTGTCTTGCACACACAAGTACTTCTTGTTGTCATTGGCATGCCTCTCCAAATAGTAAATATCTCCTGAACTGGCAATCACATAACATTGATAATGTTAGACACCAAAGGAAAGCGGGGAGTTTGAGGTAAGATATTTCTGCTTAAATTCGAATTGGTCTAGACTTAGAAACACTGTCTGTTCAATGAAAACATCCTTATGTGAGTAAGATCAACAATGTACACATCAGAAGATAGTTTCCCTTTCTGCTAAGGAAGCAGAAATATAAAAAGCACAGAGGTGACTATTCTGATAAAAAGCGAAAGGCATCCTTCAGCTTCTAAGTGATCTTTTTTTTTTAAACTATAGAACAATATTTTTAGGGGAAAAAGGGACTCTACTAAAGGACTTAGGACTACAGCTTGGCATCTTATTAAGGTCTTCATGAATGTGATTTTAAAATAACCAAGTATAGTTGCTGGGGTGTTAAGCTTATGGGCAAATTTTGTTGTATTATCTGCATTTTTTTAGGAAGCAAGATGGAATGTGTAAGAACTCTAAGAATATTGGAGAACGAAGAGAATATTATTTTAAAAATATAGGTGAAACTAAAAAAAAACCCTAAGTAACCTTAGTGAAACAGAACTACTCTACGTGAATAAGGGTAATAAAATGTGAGATTTTAAAAAATGGGAAAGGGAAGAAAATTTCTCTGAAGACGAAAATATCTTCCAACAGCTATTCAGTTGGAGGAATAACCTACAAACTCATAGTGCAGAAGGAAGCCTGGGGGATATCAGTGAATTGTACCTGAGTCTGTAATGGGCTGTGCCTACAATATTGTACTGGCTTGCAGGTTTATACTTTGCAAATGCAGACATGAGTGGTCAAAGAACAGAGAGGTAAATAATCCTCTGTTTTTGCTCTGCCACAGGCATATGGAAACCTGACCCTGTTTCTTGGCGCTATGTTCCCAGAAACGTGATGATAAACGGGAAGGAGAGAGTTCAGGAAAAGACAGAAAATCTTGAAACAAAAAGCTTATCATAAAAAATGAAAAGAAAATGAGAAATAAAATAATTTGGCAGTGAGATACCTTGAGAGCAGGTGGTGGGCATAAAAGATGGTGGCCTACAAATATTTGCTAGTTAAATTGAAGGGTAAATACTCT